>JABASH010001144.1:0-28953 GCA_019776445.1 Tomocerus maximus
CTCCGTGAACTATAACCATACCTATATAGTTTATTTACATCCCTAAACAAATTTACATAGCAAGGAGGAAAGTGTTAGGATTAGACTTATGAAGCCAAACGTCCCTGTGACACAACGTTTGTTTTCAAACTTGGATCTTTACTCTTGTACAACGCAAATAATTTCCAGATGTGCCACGCGCTTGGATTCTCCATTTATATACTTTCTTTAAGATTTTCTAAGGTGAAAGTAAGACATTCAAATTTCGCATTTGTTCAAGTGAACCCAACTAGATCAGAGGATCAGATGGAATGGAAAATAGGATTGCGTCTTTCCTTCTTCCACCAAAAGATAAGTAAGACATTCAGATTCTCGAGGGAATTACTCATGAGGCTTTCCCTCAACCTATATAACTGTTCTTACATATAATACGCACACCGATGATACTGGACCAGAATGTACATACATGACTCCCTTGACTAAAGGATAAGAATACTTAAGTAGCTTGACTTCGTTGATACTTCACTTAAAGTTATTTCTTTGCCCTGGAGAGGTAACACATCTGAGCACAGTAGACTATTTTAGATCTTCACTGTTGATGTCACTAAATATGTATCATTCCAGTCTGAGTGCAATGGGATGTATATCTAATGCGTCTTACCAACAGAAATGTAAGATTGTTGTTTTCTTAGAATAAAAAAGTGACACCTGAACTGAAGTAACAATATATATTACATACATACGTACTTTTATGTAATAGAAAACTAATTGCATTTACTTTGTCCAGTGTGTCCATCTGTAAGGAATTTGGGTTTGTAAGTTTTTGCTAGCTGTTATGTGACAGGTATACTTGTTCTACTACTTCGACAATTGTCTTACCTGTCAAGAATATCTTTGAAATCCAGGACGTATGAAGTGAGTTTGGCAGCGAAATCCAGTTGATCATCTGTGTTGTTAAAGTTTTGGGGAGGAAAGACTCCTCCAGGATTTGAGTTGACAGGTAGACACAAAGGATTGTTCATGTACATGTCATTCAGCCACCAATCGTACGCCTGAATCATTTAACAAAACGAAACATGGTTACTCCATTAGTCCAACTCGATAAATTATTCTGCCTATTTGACAATTCTTTTAATGTCTGTCGAAAGCAATGGACACAAAATAAACAGGACACTTCAACGGGAAAGTTTCGAACTCTATTCATCATAAAATTTTAGTTTACCCAGTTTTTCATTTTAATCTGCCTTTCTGCTAGATGATGTTGTAGCTCAGGACCTTCATTCTCAGCCAACTGCCTTGCCAAGTCTTGAACCTTTTCAAATTGTCCATCACTCAATATAGGCTGAACTGCTTCCAGATATCTCTGCAGAGTTTTCTCCAGTTCTGGAACGGGCAATTTTGGCAGATCTGGTTGCTGCAAATATTGATAAACACAATTGAATTTCATTGTGATATCAGAACAATGTATGTTTCAAATAAGTTATATTGAGCTGTCAACTGTTTTCCTTGAAGATCTGACAAATCTATCCTACTCAATCAAATACATAAAAAGCAACATGAACACAAAGTAATAAGGCAACTACACAACACCCAAAGACACAATACACAACGCTGGATTACTTAATATTGCCCCAGCATTAATTTCTAGATCATTTTGCATATTTTGAAACTAACTTCGGTTCAACTTGTCGAAGACCTGCCTTGACACATGTAAATAAAATTGTTTCAAAAAGGCATTTTTGGCCAATCAAATATGTAGTAAAAATGCAAATTGTATTTACAGTTCGGAACTGACATTCTTGAGAATTTACATAGATTTTTTAATTTGCAATTTTATGTAAATGGTATTCTCGGAATAGCTTTACACTGGTAGTTTTGATGTTCCTATAGCTATGTAGTTATGAGACTTAAGCCTTGTAGGCAGTAGTAATGCCAATTATGAACACATCCATAGTAAATGACCAAATGAAACTTTATCATTGCATAACCCATATGAAATGTCAGTGGAAATGGGGCCTGAGGAAATTGTAGCAGTTAAGTCTTGCTGTGTATTAGTTGTCCTGCAGTTAGGTAGTTATAGCTCTCCTCAGAAGTATAATCATTAGCCCAGTCAGAATTGTAACTAACCTTTGGGACTCGGACCACACAGAGATGTAGCTCAACTAATGTTCGTCGAGTAATTTGAGCTGGCCTTTCAAAGTGGATTCTCATCCAGACATTTCGAAGTAACATCGTTGTTAGTTGTTACTATTACTGGAACTGGGATACGATAATGGGCTTTGGATTTCTTCTACGTACTTACACGTATTTAAGTGTGTATTAGTCTATAGTAGTTATAGAGTGTCTTTATGTACATAGCACATCGTAGTTACTAAGTACTAAAGTAGATAGGGGAAAATAGCGTTATTTGACACGAATACGTATATCTGTGTAAACTATAAATATATTTGTAGAAACTTTCCCTTCTCTATTTATTTTCTCTGCTACGTACACATGCACTCGTCGTATCTGTTTTCATTTCACTCCCGCAACTTTCAGTCCATGCAGTCACTCAGCTAAACTCAACTTCAGTTTGCTACGGACGTCTCAACTTTTCTAACTTTTCACTCCGTTCCATCTTCGTCAATGAGATGGAGAGGAATCAAAGCTGAAATTGGCAAAATCAAATTGATAGAGCTGTTGTATGTAACAGCCTCACCAGTCATTGTCTCATTTTGTTTACGGCCGAGACATAGTCATTATTCTTAGAATAGATACCTAGATACCTGGAAACAGATTTTATATTACCCCACAATCCTAACAGATCTATGTATTATTAGTATACACTGAGTAAATTAGTCCGGTTATACAAGAACTAATTGTACAAGATTTAATTACAAATTGTTATCCCTAATAAAGTCAGATCCTTGTAATTGGATTTGTAATGATGGATAGTCTCGTATTACATACGATAATAATGCTTTCGCTACATTCGCTCTACACCCCGTGTGCTCACTACCTTTCCTATTTCCTACGAGTACACTAAACTGGAAAATGTAAATATGCCAAATGCTGGGTAACTACACCGAGGACCATGACCTGTATCTTATCTAACAATAAATAAGGTTACCTACATTTAAAATTTAAAATTGGACTACTACGAAAGAGAACTACAGAATAGCTACTTACTATAACTTGTGCATGACCTATCCACGATTATTCTAATTTTAAATATTACTACTCCAAGAATGACTCTTTTTGTCGCTACAATTGCAATACCACGGATTTAAATGCTGTATTTTGAGACTTTGTGCACATTATTATCTTCCTTTCTTGTACTCATAGGTATATCATAGTGGTTTTGACGTCTGTGCTTATGATAATCGTATCTTAATCTTCCTGAGGATATTGTTTATTTATGGAGAGTCAAAATTCTGAACTTAAATTGACTGCAAGTGCATTTTCTGATATAAAATTCTGTAGGTATACATAAGTATTAGCGTAAATGTAAAAGTCATGAGAAAGTAGCAAATGTTCTTAAACAAACAAAACAGACGAAGGAGAATGCATTTTGCTGAGTATCAATGGAATGCCTATTACTGTCGTATTTTCCTGTCCACCTACTTACAAATATGTACTAAGTGAACACTAACTTATAAGAAAATAGGGGAAAGGAAAACATTGGGTATCTATGTACATAATAAACGTTAGTGTCCATAGTGTTCGGAGCAATACATACTATGGCCAGAGTGCGAGAGAAAGAAAGAACATTAGCTATTGACATAGAATAGTGTACACTATAGACTAAGGTAAAGTAAACTAGAGACGAGTTACTCGGCAGCGTCGGGAAGAGGTTCCATGAAATTTTTATGTGTTGGATGAGTGAGTGAGTGTTGTTCGACTCTCCCTTTAGAAACATCACTCAATTATTTATTCCCCCCAAAATTGGAATTTCTCCTGCTATTGATTTTAGTTGTCTATAACAAATGTATCCGTATATAAAGTATAGTGGATGTAACTATTATATAATTCACGTTAGACCTGGACCTACGGAAACGTGGCGTTCTTACATTCTGGGAAACACAAAGTTACCTTACTTAATAATAGCACAGTACTCGGTAGTTTCATTCAATCCCTCTTTGTACTTTCTATCACTATACATCTCAATGTGCGTACGTGCAAAGTAGCCGAACAACTCTTTTGAGCCGGAAGGACAAACCCACCTTGGATACGTAACAACTGCATCTTGGCCATTACTTCAAACAGACCTTTTACAGCATTTCTATTGGCTACTTTCCTTTTCGCAATTACATTCTCGTATTCAGACATTTACCAATTTTTTAAGAATTCCCTAATGACATTACCAAACCTGCACAGATACCGATCAAACACACACCCAGTACATTGGCTAAGTATAGTCAGAAATTGGCAAACAAGGATTCAAACATTCTACTTTAAAATTTACGACCACTAAAGTATAATGGATATTCCGAAAGAAGTTGTATACCTTTACACTACAATATAGCACATTGGTATTAGTCAGAGAAAATGAAGAATGGAAAGTGATATGTGATGGGAAAGTTGGCAGGTGCTCTTCCTCTCCGCACTCTGTAATCTATCTTTGTCACATTCTCTTAAAATGTCCCATACAATTCACTATCCGATTTTTTACCTTCAGTGTATATTTATTATACATTCAAGGCGACCAAAAACCGAGCTCGGTCTTCTTTGTCGTTAAAAACGAAAATAAGATGACCAAGTCTACAGAAACTATTAAGTAATAGAAAATAAATTACTTTAAGTGTAAGCTTCCAATTTGCAATTAGAGGACACAATCTACCTGTAGGTACAATAACTTTTTAGGGAAAACAATTAAATAGTACTAACTACTAAAATCGTGACTTCATTTTAAGATATGAACACGTCTACTCGCATCTCGCATTTCTAGACACAACTACTTTCAATATTTTTCTTCAGTTGTAATGTGAGAGGCTTTCCGGGCTAAGAATGAAGATTTTTTCTTCTTCAAAATACCAATTTTATTTATGACACTCAAAGTACATAATTGAATGATCTATTTTTAAGACACTAATCTTGTAATAAAAGTCATGAATCATTTAACGATAAGAAAATAACGTGACTAATTCGCAGAAGACCGTATAGACTTTCCCCGTTCCTAAATAATGTCAAGGAAAAAGTCTGGTAGACACAACCAAGGAAAAAATAATACATTTAGTAAAGCAAAGAAGAGAAAAGGAAGCCAAACAGTGAACATGCATCTTACTTTGTTTACCTTAAGAAAACGTTATACATTTCTAATATTAAATACACGCGTGCATATCTTCTAATTGTTGTAGTCACAAGAATCAGGAATATTTGCATAAGATGACTATAATTTTATATTCTTGAAGAAGATAGCCTTAAGAGGTACTTAAATGGTTTTCCCAGGATATTACTAAATGTAGAGTAGACAGTAATGGGAGAAAGGAAGATGTAGGAAAAGAAGGATATTTGGAAAACATCCCTCTTGTGTTTCCTGGTTCACCCTCCGAATTCTTCCGGCTGCGGTGATGCTGACAATTATGAGTGTCGACAGCCAAGTGATTTATCCTCCCTTGTCTTCTCCATAATAATGGAGTAATGGTAATGGACTCCACACTACACTATCGAGAAAACTGTGTATTCGATGTAATAAACCGACAATCTACACTACACCGCATTGGGCACGATCCTAATAAAGCTCACAATAAAATAAGCCCTATTGTTCCTCCTTGCTTCAGAACTATTTACTGTCGCAACCTATTAGCCCGGGCACATTACCCAAACACATTACTTACATTGCACACTTACCTCCTTACTCTACACAGGCTATCACCAACAATGATGTACCTTCACTTATACCGTCTGCTTCCATTTCAAGAAATAGACATTTACACATAAAATCATTGCTTACATTTATCCTCCATTAACTACAATCCATTACACAACAACACTGGCCAATCTTACATTACTTTTTCCTGACTAATTGATGCATTAGTATGTACAGAGATTTAGGTCTTGTACTAAAACCAATACTTTAGTTAATTGACTCTCTCTCCGCTTTTTAAAAATGTCATTTTGTTTATTATTGCACGTAAAGGTATACTTTTACAGATTTTGTAAGACAGAATTGGCACGTGGTATGGTAATAATGCTGGGCACTGCAGCTATGACCAATTCTCTATTTTCTAATCATCCCCATATGGCCTAATGATTTTTAGATTGAAGAAACTTATCCCAACATTATGACATTAAGTGCATTCTGGTTGAAATGCTTGCTCTGATATTAATGATCTCAACATTCAAGTTATGTATACTTTGGCACTACATCTGATAACAATAAACTACATACTTTACAAAAGAGGGGATGTTCAAACAAAAGAACCAAGCATGACGAACTTGAGGACCTGAAAATCCGACGAGTTGGAAGTTGGAATGTAAAGCATGAGACAATCGACACACGACAAGCAACCACTTGAATGAAAGACCTCTTAATTGTCTCTCATATTATTATTTTGCTTTGCATTATTGTTCATACCTTTCGTTGATCGAGCCAGAATGTCTAATATGACAAAGACTTTAGTTATTCATGAGGTTTGAGTAGACATTCTTGATATTTATTTTATAGGATTGGGCTTAAAATATCCTTACAATTCAAAACTGTTTCTAAGCCACACTACTCTATTTAGCGAAATGTTTTCTAGGTTATTACTTCCGAAATACGGTTGAGTATATAGTATATCACAAGCACAGACAATTTATTGGTTGGAAGTTGGGGAAGGGAGAGTTTCATATACAAGTAATGTTAACATGAATATGAATAAATGTATTTTTAAAACCAAAAGCAAAATTATTGCGATAATTTAAAAACTACAATTGCGGAAACTGATGTTTATTCGCGTCTGATACATTTCATCTAGAGTTATCGATTATTAGTGTTCTCAGCATAGCCAGATGACTGAAACAGTTACAGTGCGGAATAGAATATTTTTCTGCTGTACCTGTACCTTAGTGTAGATATCAATCTGTTTAATAGAATTAAATCTTACTTTATCTTCGCCATCGCTAGTTGATCCAAATCCGGAAGATACCAGGGATGACGCCCGGTTGAGGATCCGGCCTGGAAGGTTGGTGACCGTACCTCGCCAATCTGGAATAAAAATTTAAAATTCAATACATGGAATTAAGTAATTATAATTATTAACTACATATTTATTGCTTCAAAAGAAAAGTGATCTGTATGTGATAATAGGTACGTCAAAAAAGACGATCTCCAGGAAATAGATATTGAAGTGATAAAAAGTAGCGCATCGTTACCAGAATAGTATCATAGATATTCCTTTATGTTTATTGTCTTGTGTAACATTTTCTGGACAAGTGGAGACATTAAGTTACCTAACGATAGCTATATAGATCGGAAAATTAAGTTCATCTGACAGAATCCCCATTTGGGTTGAGTTTGGTCTAGCGAATGCAGTCCAGCGAGCACGAGGATGGTAGGAAGGCAAGGAAAACCGGAGGCTATTTGAGAAGAGCATAGAATGGATGCAGAGGAGCAGAAGAGAAAATCGTAACGAGCTACTATTGAGATTACGTGTTTTGAATTCGTTAGTTTTCAGTTGGAAACTATTCGGGGCTATGAGATGGAAAGTTGTCGGGTTAAATACGTATACACGTGTACAGGTTAAAGTATACGCTGTTACAGATATTGACGGAGTACATAATATTTTATTTAAACTGTTTTGGACTGGCAGAGCATTATAAGTATATCGGGGGAGATATATTGTGATAGTGAGTGATAAAGTTGTTGTAAGTTCAATTGGGAGAGGAGGAGGAGAAGAAAGGAACTTGAAGAGAGGAGAATTTGAGTGTGGGACTTGACATGAGTTGGCTTGATTCTACAATTCTGTCTTTACTTTACTTTACACCGGATTTCCCCTGTTGCCCGGCTTGTGAAATTTAAAGGCTGACTTGACTGTTGTGCCAGACGGGGAAATTGCCAGGTCGTGCCCTATCTTTCTCTTTATATCTGTATTTATCTTTTCAGGCCTTTTTCCTATTTCCTCTCCCTTGCTCTACTTCTTTTAGTGTTTGATATATAGAAACTATTTCTAAGGCAGGTGCTACATAAAATATTTTCGGGTGTGCAATCGGGAAACACGGGGCGAGTTCAATGTAAAGGGCAAAACTATCCTGCAAGACAGCGACGTTTTCGCAGAGGGACCTGATCACAAGTTTTGAATGACGAATGAATGAGAATCCTCTCGGAGGTTTGGATATACCTATACCCTTTTATGTTCGGATAGAGTAAAACTACCCGCAGTCCCTACCAAATGAATTTAACTTTGAAGAGGCTGATGGGAGCACGTTTTCCTTTTCTTTAGTTACACTTTATTACATTTCCTACGTTATGTTATTGTACTCGGTCTACGTCACGTTTATTTGTTATAAATGCCAATAGGAACTCCGTCTTATCTACTTTTATACTCTTTTAAGTAATTCTTTTTCGACTATCTTTATGTACACCAGAGCGCTATAAAATCTCTCCATTTATGTGCCTTACGTATTGGTCTTTGTTTTTACTCCGATTCCTTTAGCCCCTAGACATTTACAACATTTACAGCAGACACTAACTAGTTTATTTGTATAGTAACGAAATTACGCAATTACGACAGTTAACAAAGTTAGAAAATGAAGAATGGATGCACTAATAACTTCCTATGTACCTACTGCTACACATTTAGTCTAGAGGCACTTCACTAGTCACTGTGCTTATAAAGCAAACAAACCGTTAGGGAGATGCTTATCCTACACATAAAAGTCTAAACTTACTGTATACACCATAGAAAGAGGAGCATGAAATCACAAATCGTTTAGACAGTTACAAGAAAATCCCTAAGAATAAAAGAGACAGAAAGGAAAAGCAAAAATACTTGCTTACTCGAGTGAAATCAATTGAAATAATTGAATAAACGAACTCCAACCCTCCAATTCCTCTATTCAGCCATAAGGACAGCTAGTGCATACATGATAGCAAAATCTCGAACTGGAAACTGCCAATGCGAGCCAGCAAAAATGTATTTCAATCCTCTTAAACCACAAACCAATGTACTAAGTCATTTCATAAAAAAGTTGTCTATTTAGAAATGGACTATCTGCTACAATGTAGTGCAAGAAATGTGAAAATTTAATCCTGTTAGCGTATTTCAGTTTTGTTTTATAAGCATTTTACCTCACACTTGTTTAAGTACTGCCATTAGAAAACATAGAAGTATCTTTAGCGGCAATAATGTTAGATGCTGGTTTTTGTCATCCCCACGTTTACTACATAGCACTTGGTAATTGAGTATTAACTTGAATGAAATAAGAGAATATACAGACAAGACTAAACAGTAAAACGTAATTTATTGTATTTATATTACTATCCAAATATTTATGTAAATTATAAACTAGATATATCCAATAATGGATTCCCCACTTAGTTTCAAATCCTTTCCTAGCGAATTTGTTAAAATAATTAATGCCCTCTTTGCAAAGGGAGCTCTGCATCAAGTTATGTCGTACAAACAGCTAATGCGTACATCAATTTTGAAATCATAACTTAAATGAATATTGTCCGTCCATTGATTTTATATCAAGATTTATTTCATTCAGGCCCTAAAATAGTACTAAATATTTGTTGCATTCTTTCTGGGAATGCTATCATAGTAAAACAAATACTGAATATCCTTGCTGTGATTGTGCATTAGCTTGAATTTGCAGCATTTGTTACATTTTTACTTATATCCGGAAAAAAACTGTTTGCATCAATAGCATACAGATAGATACTTCATGGCCTGGTGACGAACGTTAAAACGAATCAATTTCTCGAATAAACGCCATGATCCAATAAAATATTGAATTTTGTGTTAGTTAAGTTGAAGGTTAAGAATGAGATGATTTTAGTGATTATCGGATGAATAAGCACCAAGGCTATAGAAGTCACTTATCATTCACATTTGATACAAGGATTTTTTTAACCCTCAAAGGTCACACTTAATTGAGCAAAGTCATGTCCTTCTGGATTTGCTTTCAAATTGTGTGAATTACGAATGTAGCGTATAAGCTCTCAAGCAAATTCATCTGGTAACATGCTCAAGGTGACAAAAATCCTGGAGGAATTATCACAACTACTAAATACAAGCCAGCACATCAGAAAATAAATCTGCAATCTGCAATTATGACATTCGTGAAAATTGCTTTGCATTTCTGCGTGAATATTATAAGTGTTTACTGGATAGTGTAAAAACACTTAATTGCCATTGTTTCAAAAAAGTGCGTTTAGTTATGCCTAATTCATGTCTACACTCTTGAAGTGTCATTCTTGTCACACTCACTACAGTTTCATTGCATGTTCGTCTTTTAGCTTGGAGCTAGGTTTAAAATGTAAGTTCTCATTACGATGATAAATGCACCTCTTACCAAACATTCACGAAAGAAGTTAAATGCCTCCATTGACTTTATTCGTGAACTCTTTACACTGTCATGTGTCATTTATGTAGTCCTTCAGTGCAAATAATTCCTTTTCCGCGTAATATTGGCATATTATTGATACAACGTATTTAAAAATAATTGTTCTCGTTACGCATCCGTGCATGGAAGATAGATAAGTAAATTAACGAATCTCGATATGGTTATAACACCTTAATGCTTATTACAATGCTAATGTTTTCGCTGATAAGGTAAAGAATGCTCAAGTGCCTACATTTTTCTTATCTTGAGACATGATAACAAATACAAAATGCAACATAGAACGTACATGCACTAAAGAATCTAACATTGCTCAAGTCTTGACTTACAAAATCTTCGTCTGCCTTTTAGCAGCGAAAAAGGATATCCGTTCTTTAAGTTTTGAAGAATTGAGGTGGCAAAGCCAACTCGGTTGAATAAAAAAGGCACGAATCTGCTTCTCATTATGTTTATTTTGAGCCACTGCACTATGTTATTAAAATTATTCATTAAGAACTATCTTTACTGATATTTATCTTAAAACGAGCATGCAAATAAAATTGTCTGAGTTAAAACGGAATCCAAGGATAAAATACACAATTGGCAATTAAAAACAACACGATATTTCCTATGAAAATCGGCACATAGAACCGACAGGAGTCTACCATGTTGCAATCAGCAATGTAAATAAGGAACTGAAATTTAAAAATCTCATTTGCTTATAGCTATTTAGAGGTGTTGTAATTCTATACCTTGCCAGAACTTGTGACAGGACACATATGCTTTCTTTAACAATTCTATGCATCCCTAGTCTATTAATAACTCCACATTCATTTTGTATTCCACATGGAATAGTCAATTTCAATCAAGAAACTTATCATTTAAATATCTTTATAATCATAATAATATAATTATCATTACCTACATCATTGAAGAGAATGATCTATGGATGTATGTCAATTATAATTATGTTTCTGCCTAAAATAATTAATTGTGTATCGTATGGATAAGAAAATGGACTACTGCATTTTTCAACTGTATTTTACACTGAAAAATAGAATAGATTAGCTACTATCCTAAAAACTACCACAGATAGAAAAGTTATACCCAACTATAATCTACAATGTCAAACAAACGACTTATCTAATTTAACCTTACCGTCACCAGAGACTTGGAATCCAATTCAACCTGAATGTATTTATTTAGTGTATCATTAATTTATGCTTCTTAACAATCCACCCAATGTTAACAGCTTGAAAATCTACATTATAAATTAAAATTGATTCTACTTATTTCAGACAGACTCATCCTTTAGATTACATAAGACAATACTTTGTAGTTTACTAGAGCATAATTAAAACATTTAACACATTGAACTGGGAATGTGTGTTAATGCAATTGAAAGTGTATTAGCATTTTGTAACTGTTAATCTGATATCTAATGCGTGATTGTAAATCACGTTACATTCCCTTACAGTTATGTGCAGAGGTTTATTATGACCCAAATGGCAATAAGGACATAAGTCTTGGCATAATGAACGATGACATAATTTTCTAGCGTTTCCTGTGCGTTGAAAAGCAAGAGTACCTTTATGCACGCAGATAGCAAAGCTATATACAATCTTTAGCTACGGTCCCCACTTAATTAGCATCATAAAACCAGTATAGTAAAGCCGAGTCTAAAGTAAATTGGTAATTCTAGTAACTAATTAAATGCCTAAGCTCTCCTTTCGTCATCAGTTACTATTTATTTAGGGATGGATAAGATGTTTTCCTAGTACGATAAGTAAGGAGCTATTAAGCTAATGAATACGTAGGTAGGTAAATTTGAGAACTGTTCTGTTTTGTGTAGGATATGCATAATTTTCTCGCTAATTGCATCGACTACTGTTTACTTTGTTTTTTATTTCGTCTAGGTTATTTACATTGTAATTGGATGCTATGATTAATTCCGCTAAAACTCCCAAAATAATGAGCTGCCTAAGTATTTGTTTCTCAAGGGAAATATTATCCATTTGAATAAAAGGATGACCATAGGTACGAGCCATTAGCAGACTGCAAGCACACATCCTTAGCTTATATAGTTATTACAGGATATAAATAGACCAGCAATCACTGAAGTATGCAGTGCATAACTATATAGTTGATTCAGCCTTCGTAACATCCTATTCATTTGATCACCTTACCCTTACCCTTACTCAATGCGAGATATTTAGAAGAGCCAAACAGCGTTACTTACAGCTTAAAACTTGCCAAAACTCTCAACAAGAGTTACATTTTTGCACAACATTGATATATTCTGACAGTGGGTCACTTTAATAAGTTTCTTTTTGTTTGTACATTAGCATAGAATTACGTTAGTGCTGATTCTGGCTAGGATTCTGCAAGAGTCCAAGCTTCAAGAAAGGAAGGGGTGGAGGAAATGATATTGTTTTTGTAATACACGTCTGAGTAATCACAAGACAATCACGTTCGCGTATGCAAAGGCGTGTTACGTGTAGATTGAGATAAGTTTGGCACTTATCTCGTACTACACTATTTTTCATGCTGTCCTTATGTACTTGCTGTTGTTTTGTTATTGCTCACTTAGTTCTTGACTTATTGTTGGAGGGTTTCATGATTGTTACATGATAGCCAGTGTAAAACTATACTGCATACATCTGTTAATGAGAGAGCTATTAAGACTTTTTATTCATCATCATATTGTATGTAAATAGAAGAGCATTTATATGACTCTTTGACTCTGTACTCGTAGTCCATGAAATATAGGCAGTTACCTAAACAGTTTATCCGGCTTGCCCTCTGCTGACCAAGCCACAGGTATATAAACACCTAATTCCTTCCTCGCACTCTCACACTAATCTTTCAATTTCCATAAAACTCTCACTCATTAATCCTCTCTTCCAAAAAGAGCAACAATGGCCAAGCTCATTGTAAGAAAATTATTTTCTTTTTGAATTTCGATGAAGAATTTTTGTTTCTTTTTGAAATTTTGAAATTAATTTCTTTTTGAATTTGGAAAATAAAAATTGAAATTTTAAAAACGAGTGCATTGTTTCAAAAAGTGATTTGAATTTTTTGTTTTTAAGGCTGTTATCGCTGTCCTCGCTTGCGTGGCTCTCGTTTTGGCAGTTGACCCAGAACCAGAAAAGAAAAAGGACGACAAGGGAACTGATCTTCAAACTGCCAATTCCTTCTACGGATTCGGAGGATACCCTTACGGAGGCTACGGTCTTGGTTGGGGAGGTTATGGAGGCTATGGAGGGTTCCCATACGGATATGGCGGCTACAGAGGTTTTTATGGCTTCCCTGGCTACTATGGAGGTGGATTCGGATTCTACGGTTAAATTACAAAATTCGTTATAGGTACCGATAATTAGAGTTGCAGACCATATTTTACCGAATATTCTAAGAAGATTGTATTGCTGTGAACTACTTGCTAATTAGCATCTACGAAAGTACCTTAAATACCTTAGTGCATTTCCCATGTGATTTACCTATTTATAATTATTTATATGAACCCTCTGTAATATAATTTTAATCCCACTACGCTTATGAAAATTATGTCAATGATCCGGCAGACATACATTACACAAGTATTAATTTGGTTTATCAAAGAATCTCATGAAATTAAGTACAAGTTAATTTATGTGGCTTAGATTTTATTGGTTGCTTCATTTGTAGTAATTTGATTGGAATTTAAAGATTTGTATTGTAATCAATAACCGATTAGTGAAATTAAATCATTAAAACTTAACTCAATGTGTTTTATTGTAGATATGTTTTTGTTGAATTAGGTTTTATATGCATATAAAAGAATTCCCCGACTGTACACGTGGGTTTTCATGAAAATGTTCTTATCGCATGAGTAGTAAGATGAGTAGTTATGAATTAGGAATACTTTTAGTAAATGAGTGATATAAAATGGCAACTGGTTCGGTTGGGCTAGACTGCTCAGGCACTACTTACGCGTAGACCCCTCCTGCTAAGAATACTAATTAAGTAAAGTAATCTTGAATTGATAATCTCCTTTTGTCTTCATTCAGCTACTCTTCCCCCATTTCCTCTGAAGAGTAATTTGAATTATCTTCTAGTATTATCCCTCCTTGGTTTCCTTCCTCATGAAATTAACATCGAAGATAGGATAGGAAATTTCATTGTGGCCTTTTCATATTTGCTTTCTAACTTCCAGCAAAAGAATAAGAGTCTGGATAACTCTATCAGCTCATCATCCGGCTTTTTAGCTCTTTTTCCTATGCATATTCATAAAATGAGATTTACGATGCTCAGGAATTTGAGAATTCATTTAGTATGCAGTGAATTCCCATAAAACTCTTCCAATGACTCAAGCTATAAGAATCTCTTTTAATTAACT
This sequence comes from Tomocerus maximus, assembly GCA_019776445.1. Taxonomy (NCBI): domain Eukaryota; kingdom Metazoa; phylum Arthropoda; class Collembola; order Entomobryomorpha; family Tomoceridae; genus Tomocerus; species Tomocerus maximus. The sequence goes on from JABASH010001144.1 coordinate 14,861, forward strand.
ACAGTGATTTTACTACTTCTTAATATTATCCAGTACAATTTAGGTTTAAATTCAGGTAAATAGATCAGTATGTAGGAACAAGAGTTTCTGCTACAGATATAGTATCTCCTAAAATATAATTTGATCATGACCATCAGAAGTTCAAACAATTGCAGTTGGGGAAATGTACTTTTGCAATCTACAGACTTTGCTTGTATACATAGACGGATATGCTCTGAGTTTTCTGTTTATAAATAAAGTTTCAAGGTATAGGAAAAGTTTACAAACAAGTATTGCATTTGGCAGTGGCATCTTTCTTCCTTGTCTGTTCTGTTTTGTTCTCTGGTCGGTTTGTTTTGAAGTTTGTGTTTTCCAAGAGGAAAGTAGATACGAGAAATACATACGTAGCTACCTACCTACTAATGTGCTTTATCTATGTGTACATGGTGGGCTTGTCCCCAGAGGGTCGTATTCATTTTCAGATGCGAGTGCCATGCGAGTTGACTTTACCAGTTTCCCCACGTAGCTACATACAGGAACATAAACATAGGGTAGAACAATATAGTAAACTCAACTCTTACAGGATTTATCATAAGTCTTCCCTGCAAAATTGACATCTTTTTGTGTGCAGTTAACATCTTAATAGTATACAAAGGATGATTCTTATCAACAATTTGATATAATCATCAATGCTATTATAACCTCCTTAAGTTTTAAGAGATAAATTCCAAAATTCCAAGTACATGAAGGTGAACTATAAAATATTTTCAAGAATAAATGAAAACGGTGAATCCCTGTACGATGCAGTTTCACTTTTGTGAGTAATAGGTAAGTAAAACCTACTAGGTACACTTCAAGCTACAGATTGCAAAATAGAGGAAACAGAGCAGAGTGAGATCATGATCACAATAGTATCTGGAGGCAACACAACTGGGTAACTTAATGTAATTTATTCGCGACCAACTAACCACTCTTCTGTAAATAGTTATATGTACATCCGATAATCCATGAGTATGTAGTGGATAAGCACTATGTACTAGACTAATACAAGTCCTGTCTTTGTTTGACATATTTAGAAATACACGAGACGATTAAGTAGAGTACTGAGTAATTGGCTTCAGGTTAGATATCTTGCGCATGAATGAGGAGCTACTTACCCAACTTATATTAAGTAGTACTTGCTTTTTATGGCATAGGAATCTGCAATTTTGGTTTTTAGCATCTAAAGCAACATCCCAATAATTGCTTTCACGCCTAAAACTATATCACATACAGTATTCACCTGACCCATCTACTAACTCAGCATGAAGTATTATGACATGACTTTGTGGCACAATATTAATGAATAAATAAACATATGTTTATTTTGATGTTGATGATTTGATTTATAAAATAACATAATATTGCGTTAATATAATCTTGGTAGATATATGGTTTTCGTAAAAGTGGGCCCAAAATTTTATAAAAATCCTGTGTTTTTGGTGTGGTATATTAATTAATTGGGGTATACAAACAAATCCTAGCACAATTAACATTTGGAATGTACAATATACTACTTAGTTAGTTTGAATAGGTAGCGTCAGAATGACGTCCTTGCAAATAGAGTATCTCCATTCATAGTTTATTGTTATTGATGGTCTTGGACTATATAGTGTTTGCACTCAAAGAGGTCACCATAAAATATCAGAACTCAAGTTGGGGTCATGATGTGTTTTGTGAATAAGGGAGGCCACGCACGCCGTCTCTCCTATCAGCTCACCGTGAAATGTAATTGTGCCCTTGATAATCATAACTTTTACTTGGGGTAGTGTCCTAGCGTATCTGACTCCGCATCCCGACTTCCCTGCCGGCCTCGTCTTTCCCATTCCCTTCCATCACATCACAACAAATGTTTTACCAACTTCAACAGATGAGACAAGAAAAGGGGAAACCAAACACAAATAATCTCATTCTCTGTCTACCCACATTGAATAAGCCCAAGAAAAATGCATTAATAAAGAGTGTCACCTTCTACTAGTAGTGCTGGCAGATTATCACTAAAAAGTGTAAACCTTTTAATTAATCGAGAATATAGAGCAAAAGTAAATTGTATCATGAATAAAATACTAAGATCTGTACTGTATACTGATTGTGCTAATATCGCCAATCAAGTTTTGAACCGAAAGTTATATGATTTAGATAACTTACGTATAGCAAGTAGATCTCAGTGAGTTTTTGTTGTTTAAGAAATTAGTGCACGGAATTACTATTTGTTTTCTCTTTTAATTCAACTCATTACCTCCCCTATCCTCATCCCAAGGGAAATCATTCGTTTCCTTCCGTGCCACGGCCTGTGAGAGCTTCTATGGAACAATACAGAAGTACTTGACTCTATGCATATAAAATTGTATATTCAATGGACTTAAAAATAAAATGCGTAATTAAACAGGGAAAGCACTACTGGAGTCTTATCTTTATGAGTTACACTTCGGGGGTAGCCTGAATATACACATTAGTAATTCAAAACAACTTTATTGCTATATACATTTACATAGTATTATGAAAATAACTTTAGCACATAGCTACAAGGCAAAATAACATTAGGATATTTGTATATGTAGGTACAGTACGTTTTGCCTATTTGGATGTACATCATTCGATTGCTGAATAAGAAATAGGAACGGATGTCACCAAAATTGTTAGGAAGAGCAGGACTAATATTTTTCAAGTATCTCTTTAAAATCCACTTTTATTCTGCGAAACTTAATCTGCGTCAAGTGAAGTCAAAGGAAGGCGAGGGACGAGGCTCTACGCACATCTTCAATTCAAATTAGAATGATTAAAGGAACAAATTACGCGAGGTAAGCAGTCTTTAGGGATTCATCAAAGAGTTTCCTCTAGCGAATTTCCAATTCAACAGCCAAACTAACAATTTATACTTGACGACTGTATTTATCATGTCGGGGAGTTCAAATTCGATCGCGTACTTTTATTTAAATGAATCAGACTTCAATGTATAATGTACCTATACTATTGGTATAAGCGAACGCTACAAATGAATTCATTCATTCTGACTCGAGATTATTTGGAGTTTTCAAGCACACTCTCATTATATGATGGAAGAATATGTGAATGAATGATTTCTGTTCGCAGAATCATCTTCTATGATGTAAAGTACTCTGTGATTTGCAACATATTGTTAGAAATGACATTACATACAATATCGTGAAAACTATTCGCATTTCATTAATACTGTAAGTCATATTGACACACAAGCACAGCAGATTAAATAATTATTCAAATATTTATTACTATCAATATATTAAAACAGATTGTCTATTAGTCTGCTTCGGTGCTGCTACAACATTTGTGGGCTTTCCTATATTGTAAATATGAAAAGATAATCTATTTTATATGAAAATGTATTGAGCTAGTATTGTTTTAGATATTAGAATATCAATTGCAATTGCTTGTTCATGTTACTTTTCAATTAATGTATCTTGAGAATTAGAAAGTGTATGTTGATAACAATATTTCGAGATTTATTGTTGCATTTTTCATGCCTCACATGATACATGTACCATAATGAATGGCATAAACAAGGCATAAATATACCATGACTGTGGTGATTTATTTCATATGCTTCTACTTATGGATTGCAGATGCTACATTCTTTAAGTTTAGATCCTTAGAAACTCATCAAAGCATGGGCTATGTTTTAACTTTTAACAACTTCGCAATAGATGAGTTTCTTAAATACCCCAATTTTGACGAATAGCATGCAAAGGTATTACAGACGTTCAGAATACCTTAGTATACTATTCTTCCAAATTGGGGTACATCAGAAACTCATCTATTCACATACCGTTCGTATGCCATACAATCGTCCTTCAAAGGTTTGAAGGACGAATTAATTTCCCGTATCGAAATAATTCCTCTATTTTTGGCCAAAAAAAATTACTATGAAACAATACTGACCCCAGGACAGTTAACCAATTTTTAGGTAATTAAACTTTCGAAGGTTTATCAATTTTGACAATAATCTAACAATATTTTGCTATTTTTTGTACCTTTTTAATATTATCAATTATCACTTTTAATTCCTTCCCTTCAGTGTGAACACAGATTTGTCTTTTTCTGCATGGTTCTTCAGATCTATTCAGGACAATTCTTCAGTGCCATAAATAATCAACATGCGTAATTTGTTTTAAAAGGTCCTAGCGATGCGATGTAATGAATCTGACTGAGTGATCAGAAAAGAAATTAGCAGATGCACTTTTCACCCTTTAGGTATATAAATGCAGGTTTCTTGTACAAAGTGAAAGGAAGTTGGACGTATGATGCACAGCTTTGACCTAAACGAAAGGATGGTGATTGAAAAGAGTGTGTTATGCAGAGGGTAGGTATTCCAGATGATTCCTGTGTTATGTTTTAGTTGGGTTAAGTCTTACTTTGAAATCTGCCTACGTAATAGAGTGTATTTTGGTTCTGTGGACATGAGTTTGCTATGATAGTCAAGACATGTTTTGATGTTCCCCCATTACCTAATTAAATTTTCATACGCTTCCTTTCCCTCGTCATCCGCTTTCTCTGCAGCAGTTCACTTTTATTTTTTCTACGACCTCGTCTCATCCTCGTCTCTATTTCACCGTAGGCTTTTCATGTTTTCATCTTCTGATAGCAAAACATAATGTGATCTTCCACTACCACCACTGGCTCAACTTTTTCGTATAAAAACTCCAGACATATATTTTTGTGAACTTGTTTTCCGAGGTTAGCTTAAGAAAGTCGTAATGTACCAACTTGACTATCTCCAATCATTTCCCTCCCTCCAGGTCACAAGTAGTGGAGTTCATCTCACGACGACAGTCACCGCCTAAACCTATTCTCTCCTCTTTACTATCTCATCCCATGATATTTTCTACATGTACTCTCTGCAACCTCCCATCCACATCTTCAATCTTCCAACTCAATTTGCCAGTCTGTTTACTAAGTGAGCAAAGTTTTTCTACCAATACTTCATCTTGCATATTTCATTCACCTTTGTTTCTCAAATGCACTTTAGTTTTCATCTCTGCACCAAACTATAATTCCATTTCTTTACACAATTGTGTAACACTTCCAACATTTGTTATCTATTCATGATACTACCAGTTGTAAACTCAGTCCACCATTTTATCTGATAATTTAAGTATGATTTAATAAATATGTAAAAATTAAAATATCTGAAACGTCATCTAGAGAAGTATGAATCGTAAAGTTCAATGTTGAAACAGAACAGAAAGCTCGTCCGGATTAACTGTAAAGGATTAGAATTATTTTTAGAAACCTAACCTTTCCGGCGTTATCAAGAAAATTTTGAATTTTCTTTTGTTTAATATGGGTAAGGTAGGACTTTTGGTAATCTTTTGATCTTTCTGGGTCCCTGGACGGCTCTAACAATTGACTACATTTCCTGGGATGCACACATTATTTTTATGGGGTATATTCCATTGATCGGCAATGTCCGAAAAGAGAAGAGGGCGAGTCCGGCTGACAGAATGAATTGAATGGAGAAGACGAAGATGAAAGTTAAGTTGACATGGGAAGCTGATTAAGCAGTTAGCGAATCGACTCTATTCTCACTTTCATTTCAACTAATCCCCAATTTGGTGCAGTATTGTTCGGTTTCTATATCTTTGCACGTATCACATGCACATTAGTAGCTCTATATCCTCAAGTATTTTCGCTTTGTATAAGAATAGAGAACAGAGTGTCAAGTTTGTCTTACACTGACAATAACCCAAGCCAAGCTTCGTTACTTGTCTGTCTCCCCATATTACAAGAAAGTAAATTAAGACTTGTACTTCGTACGTACGTCAAGAAGAGTAAATTCCTATTTATTCCATTAAGGGTTACCCAAACCTATTAGGCATTCTACACATCTACCTTTATAGTACACTCCCATATCCCTTACTTCAACTATTGTGTTGCATTACAATTTGTGACTATAGTAAATAGCTCTATGCGAATGTACTGGGCATTGCACAATTCTAGCCTCAACAAATAAAACATCTCTATCAAATTCAGAAGTTAGAACGCTACAACGCTTCATTATGTTTTGGAATCAAATAGCTTATAATTATCATCTTAAGAAAGATAGATCGTAGCAATTCTATGTATTGAAATTCAGAAGTTAAAATACCACAACGCTTCAATTTGTATTGGAATTAAAATGTGTAAAATCATTCTCATAATAAAGTCAGATCGTTTACCGTTTCAACAAGTATTGGTTTGTTGACTAAAAATCTTGTCTAAAAGTACTACAATAAATTTAGTTATATTAACTGTACTATAATTACTATATATAAGAATATTTATTAGTACATATGCAACAATATTTCTATGCCATGGACTAACTCCCCAAAATGCGCAAGCGCGTTTTCAATGAATAAAACAATAAACTCCACGCTGAGTTAGGATCTTTCGAAATTAAACCAAATATTGGTGTCTAAACCTTTCGAAATTCTTAAGATGACTAGGGCCGTGTATCATGGAGTGCCCTGTAGATTGCAGTATATTATGAAAGTTGCATTCTCTGTGTCCCCCTTGTGGTTTGGTTTTGGTGTTTCCTTTCCCTTTTCGCAAATGTCAATAGGGAAAGCAAACTTGTATATATTCCTGAGTTGGGTATAACTATACTAATGTGCATTAGCGTAGTGAGGGATAGTATGTAGTAGATGAGTATCGGAGGGAAGTGTTGTCTTAGGTGGAAAGAAGGGAGAAAGAAGCGAAAAGGGCAGTAGCTTTCGGAGTCAACTGAATGAATGAAAGTAGTGACTAAATGTCTGTTCGGATTCTACAATGGCTAAATGTATTTGTCGGTGTAGCCAAAAGGAAAGAAACATCAAGTTAATGCTGGAAGAACACGAAGGAGATGAGTCTCATTTTCATTTGGCTGCAATTGCAATTTGCAATTGAGTGTGTTCGAGGGTAGGGATTGAATTCCTCGTTGAGTAAGCCAAAATAGAGTCTTCTTTCACTACATCCATCACGCACGTAAACTAAAGGTTTCCCATTCTTTCTTTTCCATTTCCTTTGTACAGAAATACTTAGGTCATATTAGATTGTATCGAGTATCCGAATCACGGAAGGAAGGAAAATCTTCTCATTCATTTCGCGTTTTCCTTGCCAATCTCACTACTGAAGGCATATACATTTATTACTCAGTCGTTTATTCACTCTTGTATTGCCTCATCGAAGCAGGACAGGTTAGGGAGTGAAAATGAGAGAGAAGAAATACAAATAATGCACTGGTCATCTAATTACACCTTTCCTACACCCTATAATATCCAATTCGAACCTCAATGAATGAAACCTTAACAGAACTGGATGTGATTTCGGGGCTTAAATGAATACTGTATCTCCCTTTTTCTTCCGTTGACATTTTTCTTGATTAGATTTCTCTCCCTGCATTCAATCCTACGGATTAATGATCAAGGGAATTAAGGCAGGCACTATTTATGAGTTTCAGTACATCAAGGACAAAGTTTCTCTGCCAAATTACCGATCTTGTACATAATTAAACTTACAGCAACATATTTTATGCTGATAACCAATCAAAGAAGCGATTTCATACTTTACTGTTGTAACGATTTTGCTGGCTTGCAATTCAAAATCCAAATCTAATGAAGTATTATTGAGTAAATTATCAGTATGTTAGCATATACTTTATGGTTCCAAGAACTAGCAGATGTATTGTAAAATGTCAAATTGAACTCCAGAGACGGGAGAAAATGTGACAAAATCGAGAGAGATTAAAAAAGGAAAGAAAGCCAAGAAATGTAGGATTGGTGGTAGATAAAAAGAGATTTTCAGTGCTTTTCCACTTCCTTTGTGTGGTCGTAGTCATTGTGTGAACAGATTGACTGAACTCCTCAGTAAGTACAGATAAGTAAGGAAGGCTGCACGACCTGAAGAGGTTACGAGAAATTCAGAGTATTTCCTCCTTCTAAATGGCAACTTAGTACTATTATACTATTTCCTCCGTTTGTACAGACTAGCTACAACTGGATATGTGTAATCGTGTAATATAGTTAGTTACTGTGATAGTAAAGCGAAATTCCAAGCTGGAGATTGGAATCCCCCTTGAAAAGAGGAATCAAGTCATTGTGATGTGGGATAGATAAGTCGGCAAATTAGACGCCTTTTTGGACTCTATTCAAGCGATTACTCACACTTCCTCGCTTAGGCCCTTTCCCTTCCACTTCTTTATTCCCTACACTTAAACATCACCAAATCATCCGATACCGCAGTGAGTTACGCAAAACTATTCAGATATTCAAACAATACACCGTTATGTTAAGTACTGCAGCACAAGAAGAACATCTGTGGATTATTATGTTAATAATCAGATTTTTAAAACAACATATTCTGTAATTAAATGGGAGTCAAGTCATGCAGTGAAACTGACTTCTCAAGTCTCACCTCAACAATCAAAGGTCCCACAAAAAATGGTTTGCTGATTCGATCTCTGTCACTCTGTCCAACAAAGCTCTTTCCTAATTCATTTTGAAATTCAAAATAATTTAAATCACAAAACGTTTGAAAAGATAGCAAGAATCATGTCACAAAGGACGTTTCTTTCGTATTTCAAATACCCCTATTAGAAAGCAACACCAAAATTGTCATGTGACTAATTGTCAAGGACTATCTCAAGACAGGTCTTCTCCAACTACCGGATACCGGATTGTGAGCATTCATACCTACATAGAAATATTATCATTTATGTAATACACTCAATAAATTCCTTACAATGGTGAATTAATTCATGTAAATGTTTCTCCAGTGACTCGGGCACACAACTATTTGCAATACAGAAAATATCTGCATGTTCTATTAGTAATGTGATTTTGCAGTTATAATCTAAATTTTGGCCACCTGCCTGAGTATAACTAAATATAACAATAAATATACCTATAACTTGAATGTACCTATATTTTCTGAATCCCATGTGCACGTGCAAAACCCTGACAAACTTACATTAAATTGTCACCTGCTATGTATGTCAACATTTGTATGTAAATTTTTATTTTTCTATCTTATGCATAGCATTGTGGATGGAGTTTCTCAGGAATGTATACCAAGGGTGTTTATATAACTTGAATAGATATTCTAATAGGTGTATCTAGTAAGAGTGCACTAAAGTAAAATAGTGCACCAAAGACCTGGTGGCTGAATAAATAAAAAAATGGTTTTATGAAAGCCAAGGGAAGAAAAGCCATTAATTTCCATAAATATCTAATATGCAAATAGTCAGCCCTTGCTTTTCATTGAGGAATTACTCTTTGAACCACTCGGCTCCTCTCCCCATTTCTCTTCCCCACGATTCCCACATGAAGCCGGGTAGACTCCACTAACAATAAAGTGGTCCTTTAGCTCCGTGCGTGCCGTACCAGATTACGTCACATCTTTAAAGTAACCAACATAATACCGAGCACAAACGGATGGAACTTGCCTCAGTGCATGTCGTCCAAAGAATATCTAACGATTTTCCTTTTATCTGCACTATACGATGTCAATGAATTATTCATCGATCTACTTGTTCTTGCTCACGCACTTCATTGATGAAATACTGTACCTATAGTCAAGACATTATTCAGACGAGAGAAATGTTTAGCAAGAAAAATATTTGCAGAAAAAGCAATATTAACCAAGAAACTAGATATCTGTTTGATCTAGTATATATAGCACTTAAAATTGGTAGACCACATAGGCACAAAGATGAGACGAGGGTAGACGGGATGTTCGTTTGGTGTCATTTTATTTTGGATATGAAATGAAACATGCGGGGAAAGTCAAGGAAGTCGGAGAGAGAATCGGATTCGGGAGACAGCTTTTCCTTCCATGCTGAGAGAAAGAGTAAAACGGAGCAATGTGTCTGTTCCCTGTCACATTAGTTTTCATTAGGTGTGAAGTGCAAGTCATAATATTGTCTAACGTCACACTAATATTCTCGAAGCACAGACGTGCATTATACATCCAGCCCTGGTTGTTGTTCGCTATACTTGTTATGATTATGAATGTGGCTTTAGATTGGCTTCGCTTGGCTTTCACAGATGAAACTGCTACAACATTATATTACCTGCTATTAAATATCTACGCCTGGAAGGGTAGTTCGGAGGGAGAGGAAGATCCTATCTTTTGTGTAAGCCCATTCTGTAATGCTTTATAAGAAACAAAAGTAGCAAGTCTCGTATGTCTCTCTTTATTTAGCAAAAATCATCTTGATCCTATCTGCGAAACGGGTGTAAGTACTAAATATGAACCAACGTTTGGAGTTTAGATTGATATCATCCGAAAGTATATAGGGTGCAAGTGGAACTAAATTCTATTCATTTACCTAAGTGCAGTAGCAACCCTATAGATACAAATTGAACATAACTTATTAAGGACACGTGCCACGTGTTATCGACACAAAGGGCACTAATACGCTTATAATGACTATGCATGGACACAACTTGGAATAAAATTTCACATAGTAGTATATGTTTTGGGATACTTTTTTGTTAGTTAATATGCAATGATAGTTGGAAGAGTATGAATGAAATAAATTGTACATTGGTATTCTGTTATTCTTTATTTATTGTTATTGCTCATTAAATTCTCGTCATCTTCACCATAATCATCATAACTCACCCACAATCAGCAGCATACATCATAATATTGAATTCGTTTCACAATTGAACAATTCTAAAATTTTGTCTTTCTAAATGACTCTAGGACACAACTACCCTTTGGAATCTTCCTGACTGTGATTGGTTGAGAGCAAATGCCAAGCCATAGGTTTCAATTTCAGTAAATGAAAACAGAGAGCAAACTGGTAATCATTACACACCATATTTACCAGATTCATACTCACTATGTATACTCAGAATTAGAAAACCAAATCTCCTTTGATTTTACTAACCACAAAAAAGTTGTGTTTCTACATACAGAAATTACATTGCCTTTATAGTTTTAGTAGTCTTTGGTAATCTATAATTGTAATTTTAGGACTCTATACTGGCATCATGTACGTACCTAGGAATATACATAGACATTAATATTTTGTGATAGTTTTTTTCAAATCATACGAACCAGTTGGGAGATGATATGATGATATGAGTCTGTTCTTTTCGGTCAGAAGTAAACGATCATGCAATTGTAACTCGTGTGAGTTCATTTGCTATAGAAAAACAATTTTACTTTCTCTGATGACACTGATGGGTAGTAATAAATAATAAAGTAAGAAAAACTACACTTTTAGTAATAACATATACAATCAGCATTTGTAATTAGATAAAGCTTTCCAGTTAGTAAATCGACACATTACAGGACAATTACATTTATTTATACACATTATTAACCAAGAAAAGATTTAGATTATCACAAAAAGGGAAATCATTTTATACATCTACACATGTTAAGCACATTTTATTTCTTTCAATGCAGTCAATAAAGGAATTCATTTTAATATTTCTACCTAAGAAATACAATTTCATGATGCAGGTTGATAAATGTATTGCACATTGAGTAAATACACATCTTCCAGTTCAGATTTACTAGTCGTATACGCTGACAAAAGTGTCTCATACGAAATTGTTTCGTATTCATACCCCAAAAAGTTGATATTTTACAAGTTCCAGAAGTGGATCAGGTGGAATATGTATTCGTATACGAAGAATTCGGTGTATACAACACTTTTGGCTTGATATACGACTTGTAGATGTGGACTGTCTATTTAAAAAATGTAGCAGTCTAATATAAGCTTAGTGGAAAGGAAGGACGAACATATATGTTATATAGAGATAAATATGATTTAATAAGTTTAGTTAATATAAGTTTGTTTGTTCAGAGATATTACATAATATATACTATATACATTAAATACAATATGGGACATACGTAATAAGTGTATGATATGTTACAGAAATGACTAGATTGAACACTCGCAACTGCCTGCGTCGAAACGACTGCAGATTTCTACTAATAAACTCGTAACTTTAATTTTACCACTTAAATGACCTCTTATGGCCAATCTACACTAACAAGAATAAGAATAACAATCTAGACTAACTTGTATTGATGTGTAGTATAAGTAGTGTCTATATAGTCTGTATTTTTAATGTCACTTATTATTGACTACAGGGATACTAAATGTGACGAGTTTGTTTATATTTGTTTGTGTAAATTGACTATACTCCTTAGATTGTATTTATATTATTCACGATAACAGAACAAGGTACAAGACTTCCTTAACTAAAAACTAAACTCTTAGTATTCGATTTGACTGACTAAACTCTGTGTGTCGTTGTTCAAATCAGATTCAGTTAGGAGTAATCGATAGGTGTATGCAGATGAAACAAAAACACTTTCCCTAACTAAATCATTTATTTGAGGTATCAGTATATGCTGCACTAAATTCTAAACAATCGATCTACCTTCTATGTAGTTGAGTGTACCTTGTTGAAATCTGTTATTGAACTACTATATACTTTATAACGACAATATTACTATACTTAGGTATTTTATGTACATTATATACAATCTTTCTATCTTCCTCAAGAGACAGTAATATTACATTTACGATAAATATGAATATATACTGCTCTGAGTTACTTTAGATAGAGAGTGTGTAGTTTTTGGTTTGTTAGCTTAGTCGGTTCATTGTTATTGATTTCCAATGGGACCATTCCTTAATTACGTCATTAACCTACCTAACTGTTAATATGCTAATTAGTTTATCTAATTGTAGGACAATACGGAAATTGCGACCAATTTTCATTGGTATTTTTGGATAATTCTATATTGTTGTTGTGATATAATATACTCTAACTATTTATGTCTCAAGAAAAATATATCGCTTCAAAACATTGCATTGATGTAAGCATATTTGTTACAATTTAAGACGAGCATAATGTTATACAATACAACATAGTAAACACAAATTGCTTTACAAAGTAAAACAATTCCATTGAGGGTGCTGCTGTTATTACAGTAAATCTCACTATATTTTGGATACAGATTCAGTTTATAGATTGACTTAAACTATAAAATCATCAATCTAACATAGTTGCATAGTCTAACTAGCTTGCATAGTCTAAAATTTGTGGCTATATCCATTTTTTGCTACTTATATACAATTCTCTACCTTTCTACAGCAGATCCCATCCTGGCACCAGAAGGAGATCTGTATCTACAATTCTTTATGACATTGATATAAGTAATCACAAAGTTTATAGATACAAACCAACTCTTCGGGGCAGTCGAGACTGATAGTTGAGATCATTCGTGATACAATGCTGTGTTCTAATGCAGCGATTGAAGTAGTAAACGATTCCGCTATTAAGTAACCAAATGGACATCAACATCAAACCAAGCACATTACCACAACCTATCTAATTTATAATATTCCTATGTTAAGTATGTACAGCCTTATTCGATTACATGAATTTATTTGATAGTTTGTTTATATACATGATTGATATGACTTATGCCTAAGATGGCGACTGAAATAGTCCAATGTGATCCAATGGAACTATTTTTATGATACAATTGATATGTATGAGTCTTGGTTGATACGTTTCTTCGTATAAGTTGTAATGTATGTACTCTCTTATAATTAATACTTTCATTTTTACTACTACTATAGAGTATTTCTGTATTTCTATACTGTACATCCTATAAGTTATTTTAATATGACAGTTTCGTTTTTTTCTATAATAATAGTATCATTTTCTTAGTCTAGTCTTAATTAGTAATCGGTACGCTTTAATTAATGGTTCATCGACTAAATACAGCTTTTTACAGCTCAAATAACGCTTTTCTATCTAAGTATACTGATTAGAAAATCTCAAATGAAACGAAATAAGTCCGATTTTGTCCGGCATTAACTCAAAAGAAATTAAAACTGCTACATTTGCAATGAAACCATTTACAGATATATCTGTAATGTTAAAAGATTATAATAATTAATTTTCAGAAACCATAATCAACTAATAATCGTCCGAATGTGAAAAGAAATAAGAAATAAATTTTTGAATACTTTATGTAAAATTAGTTCCTTAACCTATTAGCGCACCATTGTTAAGTATTATCCATCCATGCCACAGCCA
>JABASH010001145.1:0-28944 GCA_019776445.1 Tomocerus maximus
TTCAGGGCATACTTATTTATTTGGCATCAGATGTATCTGTTCCATGATTGATGATCTAAAACATAGGGAAGACAGGAGCTAAGCATACGGCCATGCGCCTGATCTTTATCCATGGAATATGCGATAAGAGGTCATGACATAAGATGAGCTCGAACAATATGGAACTTCTGTATGAATAATCCCACTCACGCAATTTTACTTTCTCGTGCGTTTCTTCGACTTTCCGAGTTGACAATCTTGAATTCTGAAAGAGGTAACGAAGTATGTCAATACCATTGTGCTAATTATAAATCTACCTGTTCTGTCCCAGATTAGGATCTTCAAATTGTAAAGAAGACGTTTGAGTGCTGAAAAGGTTACAAAGAACTTTCTTCTATTTTCTGCTGGGCTAAACTGATATGCATGAGTAACTTTAATCTTCTCATTGTTAATTCTAATATTATTCGTAAATGAACTTTTCTCTTTCCACAAAAATATAGCAATTTATTTTATAGCTCCGTAGAACTAGACCTGTTCATTAAAATTATGGTAGATATCCCTTTCAAGGGTGTATAAACACGAAGATGCGGATTATTAGAACAAAAGTAATACACTACAGTGACCCCACTATCTGTGGGATTTTATAATGTAAAGATGGTATATAAGTTAAAGCAAACAGCTAAGTCGAGTTCCCTCTTTAGCAATACAATAGATACCTGTAAACTCTTATGGAAGAACTTTTGGGAGAGTAGTTAAAACTTTCTTTTATTCAATCCCTGTCTGCGAGAAAGCAAATGAAATTAATTCGTTTCAGCGATTGTGATTGATTGCATGCCTTCTTCCACAGAGTACCTATACTAAATCTTCTCACTCATAAATGGTATATGCAGTATGGGGATAGTCGTTAAATATGTATCTACTAGGTCTTATAATAGGGCTACACGTTCCACACTTCCTGTGACAGGCAACTCTATCATTCAAGGCATAACCATACCATGAAATTGTAGAACATGTGCACGATATTCCCGAAAATTCAAGGTAGTATCTACTTCCTACGAGTTCTTATTCTTTGTTTCCCCTCGAATCCGGATTCAGCTACCTTTTGTCTTGCTAAAGAGTTTCCTCTTTCTATCTCTTTTCGCCTTCACTCTACACTCAATCCAAATACCAACCCAGGATTCTTATAATCCCTTGAAAGAGTACATTATACTATTTTGGTTTATAATCCTACCAGCTACCACTGCAATATTATGTAGGTGTTAGTATATTATACTAAATATAGTGTCATTCTTTTATGTGTCATTTGAAAATAATGGCCTGCTGGTTATTTGCTTCCCAGATGACTGCTATTAGCAGACATGCAATCCCCAACACAATTATGCAAATACACACCTACCTTTCTCACCTACATATATGTGATTGTTATCAGTATGAAATAGCACAACCAACAGATACGATCCTACATCCTACTGGAATATTTATGCCCAGGGTATGGTATTTACACTTGGAGCAGATTAATTAGAAAAGTACACTCAAACAAAATGTGCTATTATGCTAAAAGACTTTGCAGTAGAGACGTTGCAGCATTTTATTGGATTGTGCTTTTAAGCACTTAGCCAGGGTGTTCAGGTGTGTAACTTACTTTTCTCCTCAATATCTGCCGAGTGCTATTTATTAGAATATAATTAAGCTGATAGAGTTGCATTGCAGAAAACGTAGCGCAATATTATTTAGTGTTCAATATGTTAGTTCGCTTGTCAACTTTCCCCACTTGAAACATGGTCTGAGTGGCTGAAGACCCTCTCTGCAGAGTTTACTTTTAGCCTGTCTAGGCTAAGTCGTCCTCTTCCATAAATTTTACTTTACACTTAAGCTTTGTCTCTGTCTACCGGAAAGTTGTCAACTGTACTATCTGCTCAGTTACTATCTGCCAGGTACTTGTAGTCATGTACTTACTACGAACTATTTAATCCTGTTCTGCATTTTACTCAAAATAGCCTCCACGTTTGTGTGCATTGGCATTTCAATAGAGCTACAGCAAAATCTACTTTGTTTGAGTTGTGTGATGTGTCCGACAAATGCGAATTGCCTTGCTCTATTTATCTATATCAGAGTTCAAATACCATACAAATATATCACACTGTTGTTCCTAACTTATCTGAGAGGACGAACGTGCGATGTCCTTGCTAAAATAATCTGAGAATTAGCAAAATCGTTATACATACATACGTCTAGCTTACACTATAAGCTTAAGCTTGCAGATTAAATAAGATAATTTACTGTAGATCTGACTGCTGTAGTTCTGATACTGACTGCTCCACTATTTGAATAGTAATCTATGCATTATGCATTAGTTACCTTTCTCTGCATTCGAATTATTAAAATCAGTGCCACTGCCAGTAAATGGTGATTTACGTTCCTGTGTGATGCATTTTATTGAAATTACCGATTTACTACTAATTGTGTGGTGCAAAATGCAAATGATTGTTTTAAGTTTTGGTGCTAATAGATAATTAGCAGAGAGGCTATTAGGGAAAGTAAATCAAAAATGTGTATTAAGTTACCCAAAGTTGGGTAAGACGACCTGGGTGATCTACCTCTCGACTTACCTACTTAGAAAGTTCAATATTGGTAAACTCCGAGGAGTGGCTTGCTCTATCTAGTTCTATCTTATTCTTTTGAGTTGGAAGAAATGGGAGGAAGTTAAATCTTCGTTGGGACTGGTGTTTCATGACTAGGATTTATCTCTCCTTTCATCCTGCTCCATGCTGGTCTCCGAGGCACATTGTGTTGGAGTCGTGAATGGATCCATAGATTCATGCCACTGAAATGGCACACTACGAAAACAAACAGCACAATACAAAATGAAGCATAGTATTAGTGCAGAGAGTCGAAATAGTAGTTCGCACCTACTTTGTGGCATAAAGTGCTCTATAGAAGTTAGGACAGTAAGAAGTAAGTAGCCGTAGGATAGTAAACAATGAAGCATTCTGTACTTAGTTAGTCGGTTGACTGTCCCTGCAAATTCTCTAATGTTCTGTTTTTCTTTGTTCTTTGCCGTATTTAGACACGCGGTCGATACTTTTCACTGTATAGTGTAAACTCCAACTTAACTGCGGCTCAGTTCACTCTAAGTGCAGACTTGAATTAAGAGCTTTCATTCTTTGGCAAAAATGCAATGACTCATGACAGTTTATTCTAAGCATCATTCGCCATTCATGGGAAACAGACACGGCTATTTCTCGAATAGACTATGACCACTCAAAGAACTTTTACGGAAAACGCTATCTTTATGGAAAGCATTTGTTTGCTTATCAGTAAGTACACATTAATGTGCTCTGCTGTGCACATACAGTCACACAACATCGGTTTCAGACTTGGAAATGGTGTCGTTAGTTACATTTCTTGAACATATAAACTCTTAAATGAATGGATGGATGAATATTGTTAAATAAACATTTAGATTCTTATACAGATATAAGTATGCAGTTTATTTGTTATTGTTATTACAGTCTCATCTGTGTGTAAGGTGAATTATTTGTCTGTGAGGAAAAGCAGACAAAATATTTCAGATGATGATGATGATGGGCTAAGCTTTTGGCATGTCCTTCAGCGATTGTCTTTTTTGTGCAGATAAAAGGGGATGAGTATTGGTTTATTGGACAATTTCAAGACATTGGAAATGATAAGTTGTATCACGACTGGAATGGTAATACTTATTTCGGCAAATAAGAAAAGGGCTCATCTTTAGGATTATGACATGTTTCGATTAGGATGCTTAACAGGAGTGTGATGATACGTTTTAGGTAATAAGCTTTACATTAAGTACGTACTGGCTTCTTATTGAATGTCTATTCTATGTGTATATGCAACTGCAAGGATGCTAAGTCGAATTGCTCCCTCACTCAGAGAACTGGTTACGGGGAAATTGAATTCGTCTGTTGGATGGGTAAATCACATGTGAGGAAAGTGGGAAATACCATAAAACACGACGACTTCAAAGAACTCAGCACAACTACTACTTATAACTATACAAGTACAGCATTACTATAATGACCATGTAGGTATAGGGCAGGATAGCATTGCATGACGTAACATAACTTTCATAACATCACATAACCGTTGAAATAGATGCTCCTCGCTGCACTTCCAACCAATCCACCAGAATTATCGTCCTCTCCTTCGTCCACCATTCGACGCTTTCCCTCTCGTGAGCCTTGTCAGTGCGGGCAAGCAACTATCTCTAATATCTCCTACATTCCGCAAACGTTCGTTTTTTGTTGTCTTGTTGCATTGCAGGCCCAGAGTCTGAGTGTGTGTATGCCGCACCATGCCAATAAAGCTGTCTCTTTTTCAATGCTCTCTCCTCATGTACAGATATTATATCTATGGATTGTGTTTTACAGATACAAGTGCGGACAATCTAGATTTATTTATACATAGAAATATCTCTTAGATGTCATACAATCTTCTACTACACATATCACTGCTTTCTCCTGCTTTCACTTTACTCGGAGGCTTTCATACTAGTACAGCGTGCGCTACTATCATTGATGTGTCACGTTGTTCTTGGGATATACACACGATACAAGACGAAACTATCTGATATGAGTGACTGAGTGTTTTCTGGATTCTTCGGATGATGTACAATCACGAGCCACAACCACGACATGACTCATACATAAATATACACTTATATATTGCCCTCCAACTACAACTCGTTTTTGCTACTCTACTTTTTCTCCTTCTTACTGCTGTATTATGACTGCTATAAGGACAAAAACAAAATACTGTACCAGAGAAATTCTTAATAGCGCAAGCCCTAAAGTATTTCTCCTTGTACTTACAGCAAATCTAAATGTAAAATCAGCGGTTATACCACTCCGAGATACAAGACAAGGCAATGCTAATGAATATTCTCGGGAAAATTATGGACTTCTGACGGAATGAGGTTTACTTTGACTTCGAGGGGAACTTAACCAACTTCCTTTCTGTTTTTCGCATTCCTTCACTTTCATGCTAATCATGATATGTATAGGTGCATTATGTCTTGACGATTACAACTCCTGCAGCGGTTAGCGTAAAATTTACACTAACTTAAAATTCTGCAAACACAATGTTATTAAAATGTACTACATCTTTTCTAGAACTCATGTGAAAGTTTTCAAGTGAAATGTATCTGATAAGCACAGGTATACATTCCATGCACTGCTACTATCATAGATTTAGGTAGGAGTAAGCTAGTAAATAATGGCTAGGTTTGCATATCTCTGACTACTATACCCTATATTTGAAACTCCTTTCCTCTCCTCTCCTTTGAATCTCCTCTTGAGATTTCAGCTTTCGTTCGATATGAATTGCTTGGGATATTCCTACCTAACTATGCAAGCCTTAAAAATAACTGCATCGCGGGTCTACTTTAATTCTAGTTTATTCGGCACGGTAAATCAAAAGTAAATTGTAAATGATTATTGAAATTGTGAAATATCAATATCGAACGGTTGTCCTGTCTGGTCGCTCGTTGCGGTCTGCTTTGTCCTCTTATGACAATTTCTGGCTCTTTCTTTAAATCGGAGTGACACTATTATTGGAATTTATGTGAAATTAGTATAAAAAAATTGTGTCCATCATCACACCAAATGTTATACTAATCTTGTATCTGGAGGTAGCACAACTGGGAGGTAGTAAGTAGTACAATAGGGAGGTATTACAACTGGGAGATATAGCAGATATTACATTTGGACCAAGATCTTCGAAACCTATGTACTAAGTATACATAAATATGTAGTCTAATTCGCTGTACGAATAAATATAAGTATTAATGGTTAAACATAACAGGGTAGTAGTTTATTATTTCCATTAAGCATCGGAATATAATAAAACTGACAATTCGGAGATTGCTGACAACTATATAATTTATGTAGCCATAAAGTGACCTTCATCGAGAATTGGGACGGGACGGAATACTTATAACCTTGGTAGACAATAATCGGAACTTGGCTAGGACACTCATTTTTTGACTGGAATATTTTTTTTCAAAACTGTATGATGCTTGTGAGGATTGTAAATCAGTAGCTGATGAGTACATCTATGAAACTGGGGATGTCAGTAAATAACTACACAATGAGGAAAAGCATTGACAATTCCAATTTCCAATACTGAGCAAAGAGGAAAGCGTAAATTAAATTACCTCCACAATAAGCGATTGAAGTATGCAGAATAACAGGAAGATGTGCCGGGTAAATGATAATGAAAATAAAGTATTTAGGAAATAGTCAAATTACTAAACGTAAACCAGGGATAACTGTGACACAATATCACATTTCATTTTGTCTGTGTCGCCAGAAGTTATAGGTAGGTAGATTGCATTAGCTGAGAAGCGTCTCATTGCATAACAGCAAAGGTTTCCGCTCTGTTTTCTTTTTGTTTTATTCATACAATATTTTAGGGTAAGTGAGGGGAAGTTGCGAGGAGGAATGTCTCTAGTGGTGTTCCATGTCTGAGGGTACTTTGTTATGTTAAACTCTGTTACACTTAGGCCAGTCTGGCTCCGTTTATGAATATCTGAACAAATATACTGCTCATCGTGGCTGGAGGAAAAAGTAGAGATTAAATTGGATGCACTATAGCGCAAAAATTGATGCCAAACATAGTGGAGCATCTCGGGAATTTTTCCTTGGCTCCGTTTGCCAGATATCAACTAATCTAGATCAAACCAAAGGATAGACGTATAACAGCAGATACCTATAGAGTAGATAGAGTGTACCTAGTCCAAGTACTAAACCAACATGATAGCCAGGCAGAAGTACCACACCACCCACTAGTAAGCAAACGACAAAAAGGAGACGGAAAGATGATTCTTTCCCCTTAGTCAGTCAGCGTCAACATGCTTTCCAATTTGCAAAGAACTCAACTCACACTGCTCAGCTCATTTACTTCAGTTCTGTTGAGACAAGTTGGGTTTCTACTCCATCCCTATACACTTTATGCAATCAGGACAGAAAAGGGTCGTTTTCTTACAGCGTTTCTACTCCCGCGATTTTTTCCTATCCCGAAGACAGAATCTTTCCCATTTTCCTTCTGCTACCAACTACTTTACTGCTTTCCCTGGCTTCTTAAGTATCTATCCAAACTGCACTTAAACCTTTCTCTATACCCAGGACCTCTCTATAAAATGGAATATTTGTTTGACTTGGGAATAGACACAGAACACACATCACTGTGAGTATGACTTCACTAAAAGATTTGGACCAGTCCCAAAAACTTGTGCAACGAAAACTTGCACAGATGATACCTAGGTAGCTAATGCTATATCTTATTGCTAAAATGAAGCATATCAATTAATGACCAAGTATTACCAGATTACCTGTTCGTTTTAACTGCATCATATTCTATAAATATGAGACTAACAGTCTAAGTGATCATTAAAGAAAAGGAGGTTTTCTCCCCACCTAGGTCGCGTGTGAAATAGAGCAGCTCTTTTTCTTAAGTAAATACACAGAGAAAGTCAGGAGAAAATAGAACAACTCTAACTACTTCCAATTCCAAGGAATGCTGGTTTCCCCAAATGACTTTCTCCTTGAAATGTTGTTTTTTGCTTCCGTAGCGAGATTGTTCTTTGCACAGAGGTGTAGGTATTAATCTTTTTTGCTCTAATTAGTAAACTGCCTTGACAATGTTATCAGCCTACTAATGGCTTGATTCACGCTACCCGTGACAATTTTTAATCGACATTCTATAACAACCCAAAATAACTTAAGATTAGTAGTGAATATTTAATGATTTTATATTGTTCCTCTGGAACCAAATAAGCGATTGTGCAATAAAAGACATAAGTACTAGTAGATCCCTTAAAGTCGGCTATTTTCCTGTAATTACGGTTTTTCTCCAAAGGGAAGTAGTTACAAATAGTTTTTCTGAGCATGATTTATCGCATTAAATGGTACACAGTTGTCTTTATCTTTACCTGAAGCGATCAATTTTATTTCTAAGACCCCCAAAGGATTAATTGATGATCCGAAAACTTGGGCAAGTCGACGACCGCATCCAAAGTTGCACACCAGCAGAAAAAGTGGGAGAATTGGAAGGAGATTTAAGTTAGCTTTCGCTGAACGAGACCACACATCGAAGGGAATGCATCCTAATCTAAATCCTAGTAGAGAAGGCCATATTCCCTTGTCTGCCCTTTCCTCCCCAGTTCTCCGTCCGCATACAATCAAACACAGAAGGTATGTATGTGCAAACGTAATGCAAAGCCAGTCCTGAGAAATCGAACCGAATAAATCTGAAGAAACGGATTTTTCCTTGGGTTTCCCCGACAGGATGTGCCTACAAGAGAGAGTGGTGCATATGTACATAAAAGGAAATCACATCTCCTCTATTGTTATTTAACGTTTCTCGGATTGCCGTCCGTACACTTGTGAATGCTGGGGATATCGGTTTCCATTACACATTGACTGACTGAGTGATCACAAAGGATGGCTCCTAGAATCTTTTATGTGAGTGTGAATGTAAATGTGTTCAAGATCCGTGGTGTGTGAGTCCTCTCATTCTCCATGACTTATCATTCACGACATACCTAGACTAACCTATAACAAACAGTGACGTAAAACTATTATCAATACTTTCTTACTGCCAACTGATCCGATCTGATCGTTTTATGCATAGCAACTCGGTCCTGGTGACTACTTCTGTCTATAATAAAACTGATATCCTCATAAACCACACTCTGATGGCCTATTCTCTACTCGCCTCTCTGTTTACACTATTCCAGGGCTAGATTTCCCCAAATTGATCTAATCTTTTCCGATTCGCGGATCAACTTGGAGCACAAATAGAGTCTTGTGTGTACTACACCGGAATTTACTCAACTCCTTGTACCTTCCACCTTCCCATTGTCCTACTGTCACCCAAATGCACACAAAGACAAGTGGAACACCATTCTCTGTGTACGGAACACCCAAGAAAAGAATCGAAAAGCCAAACCAAAGTAAAAGCAATCAAATAAGGGATCATGAGCCACTACGATGCGTCTTCAATCTTTCCTACACGATATTATCTATCAGGAAACACTAGATTCCTTTGTGGAGACTCGAGTACCCGTTCACTCAAGTGAGAATCATATTTCACTTGGACATACAACCACTTCCGGAGATGTCTCACAGGGAATAACTGTACAATACATTTTTATTGCAACCAGCCTTACATAATCATCAATATATTTTAAATAGAGTCTGTAGGTACTACCCTATAGCAGTACCCTACTCTATCCAAGAAAGTGCCCACCCTCATACAGCATTTATAAAGCAGTCCACACTATATTATGCCTTGAATGCTAGTTTCAATCCTGTAACTTTAAATACTAAATCTAATTGTAAATCATTAGCTGATTCAATCAGGTTCAAAGCTTTCGATTTTGTTAATTGTAAAAGAGATGGAATAAATATAATTGTTATTTTTTGCCGTATACTTTTGACTCTGCAACATATGGCACTCTATTTACAGTATTAGTATAGAAGAATAGGTATCTCCCCCATATTACCAGTAGCCGGTAACTGATGCGTGAACCATATGGTACGAAAGTTTTGATCTGTGTTCGGTGCTAAATGTACCTACAGGTTACTAAATGGTGGAATAGAGTGGCACAGTAGGATTATTGGCAATACATTGGTGATAAAGTTTTAAATAAGGGAATAGTATTGGTGGTCATGAATAGTAAAGCTATAAGAAAGTGACTTTATGTCTGGGAAATAAAATAGTAAAGTGGAGAATGGCCAATAACGAGGTCAGTTTTACGGGAGTTTTATCATCTTTTGAAAAGATCTTTTTCTCGCAGTCAGTTCATTTGCAAAGACTGCGACAACCATTCTCCCTGGTAAGATATATGGTATAGCAAATACTTATTGGGAGAAGGGAAAGCTGTGGAAAGGAATTTCCGTCTCCGTCTTGTGACTGTGACGTGATAAAATGGGTCGCCTAGAGTCACAGACGTAGAAATGTCTATGTCTCCCCTGTTTTGTCTACTCTTTGCTTTCCATTTTTCTCTAATAGGAGTTGAGTGTCTGTGTGTTCGGAAGACATTGCATATGTAGTCAAGGGAAGATCTGTGTGGAAGGAGTCAGCAGATATGTATTCCTGCATACATTTTCACAGAATTTTATGAGCCGCGTTAGTTTCGTCTCGTTGCGTTGGTTGGGCGGTTAGAATAGCATTTCTGTAGTTCCTTTGACTTGTCTGGACTGGACCGCTGTCAACTTGTGTAGTCTCGTACCTATAGTTGAGAATCTTCGGGTGTTGTGTGTGGTGCGCCTCTTTACTTTTCCTGAATAGCATCCTATAAGAATTAAGTATGTACGTATTTACACCATTGCACACAGCCTCACTTGGTTCGGTTCATGTAGCAATATACTTTTATGTTCTCCATAATGTATGTTATGTTCGCATTTTTTGTCCAGTGATCTAACTGACTTGCTTCCCAATCCCATCTTCAGATTATTCTCCACATGCTTAATACGGGTAGGTAGCTACTACAATGACTCCCTTCCAGCTAAACTCTAAGTACTTGCTGCAACAAAGATATCTAAGCCAAACAAAGCCGCAACACTTTAAACAATTCAAGCTCCCGACTTTTCGTCACTCTACATTCTTAGTTCCAGAGTTGTGAACTCTCAATTCGCAAATTCTTCGGGACTCGTGTGAGTTCTTTTATGACGGGTCAGAGATTCTGGTCAGCCAATGTAGGAGATGACTCCTGGTTTTCTCCGGAGAGATTCCTGTTTAAAACTTGTGTTGTCTTCCCTCATCTATTTAATAGATGGGTCGGAAGGGTTGGCCACTCACGTTCCAAGATTCCCCTAAGGAGTTTTCTTGGTTTTCTCTTTTTAAATTGAGATGGCTATCTATCATCCTTCCGCAAGAGGCTCATCTCATTTTCAGTATTCCGTCAACGAGTGCAAAAAGTAAGTTAACTGTTATAATATAAAAATAAGGGTAGAGATACAGATTAGAAGATTGCCTCAGAATTGAGAAACAGCCCAGCCACGACCATAACCCGCCAAGATTTACCTCCAACTAGAGACACCAACAGAAAATAAAGGGAGAAAATCAGTTTTTCCTTCTTTTCTCCTCAGACGCGTCCTTCCTCTTCGCACCTGACTAGACTTTTACTTCCTCTCCACTCCAAAACTCGCTTTCTTATTAGTCCTAACCATTAAGGCAACACCAGAAAACCCACCACAATCCCATCGTCTCTGTCTAATGCCCGTGCTCATTCCTTTTCTCTGCTCTGTATAAAAAGGAAATAAATTAATTTTGAGTTCCTCCGCGGAAACTTTTATTCTCCGTGTGTCCTATTACTAAATTACACAGGGATGGCTTCATCAGCAGTAAGAAACTAGTCTGTGTACAAGTTTCTTATCCCTTGTGATTCTAATTACGTATTGCGGACAGCTATTTAAGTTGAATGCATTTTCCGAATAATATGTGTACACTCATAAAACCAATTTACCTTTTTTACTTTAAATTATTCATAGTTTTCTTGGAGCTCAATGTTTCAGGAATAGAAATTGACATCTCTATCTCTAGCATACAAAAAAAGTCTCAAAAAAGGTTGAATCATATTCGTTATGTGCCTATCAACAAATAACAGTGGATAAGAAGGCTGATACGGTAAATTCAAAAATTGGCACGNCAAATAACAGTGGATAAGAAGGCTGATACGGTAAATTCAAAAATTGGCACGGAAAGTGGGTTCATTAGATATTTATGTAGCAAAGCTGGAGATGTTTGAAGAAAGTCATTGTTGAGCAAACGGAGGTTGGTGGATCACTCGTAAATAGTGGTTCGGAAAGAAAATGCAATTGAGGAAATTCATTAGAGCATTGAAATGGTCTGTGACTCATTTCATTGTCGTTGGGGAATGAGAGGAGGCAAGTGAGTAGTCTGTGCTGTGTAACAATGCTGCATGTTCATACAACAGAAGGGAAAACACCAGCTGTGTGAAAATAGAAAAAGTCGAAAAGAAGAATGGTTGGTTGCAGAATAGAATCTGGGGAAGACTGGCTGACTGGACTAGCTAAGCCATAATAACTACATCGTCCAATCCAATTGCCGCTTTTGTGTGAAATGTATTCTATTTTGCTATTGCTACTCTGCTAAACTACTAGATTGAGTAGAATGAGGAAATTTGGTATGGCCAGCGCCTCGCGCATTACTATGGCCCGTACAATACACACAAGAAAACAATGCACTTTCACAAACAACGTGATGCATATAACCTATTTATAACTGTAGACTTGAGTGAGGTCCGTTCTCGGATAATTATATTTACTACAAACTACACAATACAGACGATGTGGTTTGCCATCAGCGCTATTTACACAACGCATACAATAGAGACCATAGCAAATGTTCTATGGCTTGCACAATTAATCAGCTAGGGTGCATATACACTATGTGTACTAATTTTCCAACCACCTACACTTTCTCTGTCTAACTTTCGTTTTGGTTAATACATGGTGATAGACATAAAGTAAAAGTGTATAGAGAGTAATAAATAAAATTAGAAACGAAAGTATTGATCTTCCGTGGATATTTGTCTGAGAGAAAGATAAAAGAGAAAGCTGTAATGGAGCGTGAATAAGCAGACAGACTGTATGTCATTGTTTCTTTTCTGAGTCATTCTGCAATGCTGCTAAATCCGCATGTTACTATTTCACAACTGTGTACTACAAGTCGGAATGAAATGCATAATGCATTTGCCTCCTAAGTTATGGCTTTCATAATGGCTTTTAGTTTCTCAGATAGTTAATAATGATAATGTTAACTAGGGATGCGACGACGGGCGCCTTCCCTACCTAAGAACATATGCATTCGCTTATTGTATCAGTGACACTACTATTATGTTGTTATGTCCAAGTGGAGTGAGGTACATGACGAGACTGAGATTGATTCCCTTAATTATTGAACTTGTTTTATCGGTAGTATGTGTTCAATTGCATGTTTGATGTAATAAGTACATATGCATGTGTGCTGTACATGACCAGGTTTATTGCATTATGACATTTGCAATCCAAATGTAATTTTCGTCATTGCCGACTGCAAATAGTTTGGCCTGTTTCGTGATTCGAATATTTCTTAACTGGGTCTAGACGGTGGGGGACTAGAGGACGTTTAAAGACTTCATTTAAAGAGATTGATAGGTCTCACATGTCACGTCAAGTCACGTTAGGAAACCCTTTTTCTCACAGTACATTTCTCCCTTGTAACTAAAACTCAGCAGACATGCACTAACTCGGAGCTACTTGAGAAGAAAAGCATTACACCTTACACCTACTATTAGGAGCTGCCAACCAACCGTCTCTAGGCTCTAATGCGAAATAGAGCCTGTAGTTTCCCTTACCTTTTCAGCAAACTTGAGACTTTTAGATGCGTTCATAGGTTAGACGTAAGGAAAAGGGGGCAAGGCAATACAGCAAGACAAGGCGACTACATCACAATAAGAATTTCCTCATGCATTAAGACTAGTTGGGTAGTCTCTGTATAAGAAAGCCCTCTAAATGCATTCATGAATGTGTATTTATGTCCGTTAGCTACAAAGTGGATTGCAAAGTGCATTGTAGCGAGCAAATCCCAATTCGTATGCCTATGTACTGTGCTGTCCTTATAGTATGTGCCTCCTCAAATGTGAATATTCTTTATGTTTCGCATTAAAGAAAAGTCTGGAAAATTCCTTTGAAGTTCCTAGTCGCACACTCTACGCCTTCCATCCTACTTACGTACCCAGACCATATACTTCCAAGTAGCAGATCTTAATATCTACCTAGGTAATTCTATTATTACTATCTACCACTCTACTACGGAAACCTAGTGCAATGCGTCAACTTCAACCTTACACCTAACTTTCCGAAGAATCTACAAGAACTTAGAATACTACTGCATTAGCTAGTCGTTAAAGAAAATCCTTCCTCCGAATATTCATGCATACTCTCTCCTACTTCCCATATGCCAACTTCATTTTCTCTCTACCATTTAAATTTATGCATTACTAATACTGCCATTCAGCTAATGCCTACCCATTTGCAGGTACATAGCTACGCGGTGGTAGTGGTAGTCGCACGATTACCCTAACACTTGCTCTATTGTGTAGATTTCAGCGATATTTTTTAAATATTTTGTACCATACTCTTTGCGTTTTTACAGAGTTACACAAAAATGCACCTACCTACCGTGACTTACATTTAAATAATAATAAAAGACACAGGCCACTGCCTATATATATTATGCAACCATGTGTGTGCAACCCACAGAGGCATGGAACTGGAAAATAACCGCATGAATCGTTATGTAGCCAAATTGTTTTTCAATGTTAGGACCCATGTATTCTATTGAGTACCATTTGAAATGTGAAAGGTGTCTGCCTCAGGTTCACAGTTCATAGACTGCCATTTGTATAGGCACAACTGTATCCTAGATATGTAGATAGTAGATACCCTACTATACGTCGCTTTTGACAATGTATACAAACAAATCCAAATGTCGCATGTATGTTTTAGTTATCCAAGGTGAGGTTGCAATTACTAGCTTATTGCTATTTTGTTTGTGTTGTGTTACTATATATGTCAGCATTTGCCTGTCTCATGACTGTGCTAAAAGTATGCAAGTTAGGTTACGCTTAACTGACGTGATACATTCAATTATGTGGTCTGTTTTGCCTCAGCCTACAACGTCCTCGCAGTTTGGCCTAGTGGTTAGTTTTCTATCCTAAAGTGGACTGCATACAATAGCATATAAATGCTCCTCTAAAATTACGGGGTATGTGATGTATGAAAACATAGCCTCGATTTCTTGTTGCCTTTTTCTATGTAGGTAATTCACGAAATGTGTGGTTATACGAGTCGTATTAAATAGTAGATTTTAGAGGTGGGCACAAAACAAATAGGGATCTGGCCTGCTCAATAATGTAAGAGTTAATGCATGTGCCACTACAATTCTTGATTTGATATTTTTGAAAGATTCCAGGTGTAAAGGCAGAGAAATATAATTTGTGTTGAAGGCCAGGCGTACGGTGAGTGAATAGCATCGTAATCGTAAGGGACTTATTTTGATCAGCTAATGTGAAAACGCAGACGAGTTTCGATCCCATCTTTGTAGGGCAGGTTCTGTGTAGTATTTCATTGTACCCTGAATATTGTGTGTGTGAACACTGTGAACTCACGATATAGTGAAAGTTTAATCTTTTTCACAGACTTTTCGTAATCCTGACCTGGCTATTGTTAGAGATAATGCAGAACATGCAAAGTTGAAACTGTCTCAGTAAATGCAATAACGCGTGCATGTAAGCCAGCTTTGTGTTAGGAAAAGCACGTGAACATTGCGAATTCAAAAAGTTTTGTGTGTAGCGAAGGAGAAAGTAGCAAGCAGGAATGCTTAGCTTAATTCGCACAATATTCGACCTAGTGCAGAAAAGTAAAGAATAAAACTAAAATATTTCCTTTCCGCTGTACTCTTTATGTACAATAACCTAGCGATTACGTTTTTACATGCTGAAAGTATACAATCAAAGAAATGTCCTAGTTAGACATTTTTAACCCACGTACCTCGCCATAAACATACTTAAGTATATATACCGAGTACCAATACACGTTAAACAAAACTTTTTATGTACTATAATGGCTGTAATTTATATTTTCTAGGTCATTTAAACGGACGACGATAAAAAACCCATCTTTGAATATGGCAGAAAGCAAGAGGCAATTCCATAAAGAAAAATAATCCATAATTTACTGGAACGGAGAGAAGAATACTAGAATGTCTTCAGGGCTTTATGTACCAGAAATTTTCCTACTAATCACTACAGTTCTCTAACAAGGCGAAATGGGAACGATAAAAACGACAACAGGATGTACTGATGAGAAATCTTCATGGATGTAAATTGTAAAACGAGTTTTATGTTCCTATAAATATTTTCTTGATTGGACAACCAAGCAAATCTCATTACACAATTAATACAAATAGTCAGCTGTAGCTTTGTAGCATGTATGAATGCACATACTTCTGAGGAAATTAAATAAGTAAATCAAGATGGAAGCAAGTTGACAGTTAAAAGAGACATTAAAAATATCTTCTACCTATTCTATCTATTTATAAAAATCATTAGCACCTACTATACTTAGAAATTCAACGCACATCAGTTACTTGAATGAAAAGGTATAGTAGCTAGGCTAAAATTGCTGCAAAGAGCTTTAAAGTGATATCTTGTGCACACCTTTGCTTCATTTCTCATCTCTGCGAATTGTTGTTCCTGATAACCTTATAAATTATAGCTAATGATAGAAAAATCTTATCATCTTGAGAAGTAATATGGAGGATTCCTTAAATCAGAATCAACTTTCTCTTGCTTTCAAGACGTGGGAAAAGGAAATGAACTAAAACAGTGTACAATTACATGGTAATCGACAACGAAATAATCTTCCTTACAAAAGCAGCAAGAAATGACACAATTGTGAAGAATGAATTTCAACCAATTGCGCAAAAATGGAAAATTTCCTCAATGCTGAATGCCTACTTTAGTGGACATCCACATAATAACAAAACACCCCATCACTACTCTACTGACCAAGTCTTACTAACAAGTAAGTGTAGTATTTGATCCAAACTATACCTAATATATCATGTCAACTTACTATTTTTAACCCCATTCATACTACATAGGCATTTCGATGCACAAATGAAAAGAGCATGACATAATGTTATAACCCAACTCTGGGGTAACAAATCAGTTTTCTTCGTGCTTTGATTTTAAGTGTCCTATATTCACACTGAAGTTAAGAAATCTAGAAATAGTGAAAATGTGGTACAGTAAATTAAGAACTTCATATAGTAATCCTCATAACTTTAGTTAATCCGACTACTATTCAAGCTCTCTAATTAGTTTAATTAGGAACAAATATATTTCACCTGTTCAACAGATCTACGTAGGAAAAAATTTCAAGTTCTCTAAAAAAGTACTTGGTAAAATGGCTTAAAGGATTTGAACTCCGAATAAACCACAGACATGAATGAAAACATTTATATTTCAAAATTGCTATTTGGATTTAAGGGTGGTTACTGAGTGACCATATGGGTAATTGATGGTTAGGTGTTACTGTAGGCGTACTTTCCATTTTTTTCATTTCACCACTAAGTATAAAATACTGTGTCATAAGTTGAGGTTTGGATTACAAGTGATGTGAGTAGTGCAGAAGTGCTGTGTAAGTAGTTGGATAAGTAAAAGATACTGAAAATGCATTTCCTTCCTCAGCGAACGTCATAACGTCTGTGGTTTGTCAGATCCGGTGAGTCTTTCAGCCTGACGCTTCCTCAAAGAATTTCTTATCTAGTTCATGCAATAGTAGAGTGCAGTCGAGTTTGGAGTCCAGAGGCAATGAGCCAGCTGAAGTAAAGTGTAAAAAGTGAAAGTTATCCGGAGAAAGCTAAAACTGACTTTCTTCGGGTTACTTTATTGCGTAAGTTAAGTTAACATGGACGGAAAGTTCAGTTTCCTTAAATGAGCTAAATGTACTTTACTCTAAAGAGTGTCTTTGAGTTTGTTACATCTTTCATGTTGAATGTTAGCGTGTGAGAAAGTCGTTGAAAGAGCAACGGCAGAGATGCTCAATGCTCATTCGATCTTACGAAAATGTATTTTAGCCTTGAAGATATCTTTTCGCAAAACTTTATTTTTACTCCACTCACTCGTAGACTTCTTTATGCCCATCAATGTTTCCTTTTGAGGTAGACTGTAACTTGATTTAGGCCCTGCTCTGGCTCACACGACGCTTCTTACCCTCTTCCAGTTTCCTGCCTTTCATTCCCTTACTCTGGATAATGTACTCTTAATAGAAACACATTTAGGTACTTACTTTATTTGTAACTTGCTTACTGCATGAAAGCACAGAGGAATTCCATAACCAAATACGGTATACACATCTACTCAGTGTAGGACCCCATAATATTATTTTCAGGTAGTTGTGTATGGTGAATCGAGTTATCTCATAATACCTCCACTCCTGTTCACTATAATGATGTGTAGAGGTTTCTGGCAAGTTGCTTTAGTAAATAGAAAGTTCTCTTAGAAAGCCACTCCATAAGTGGGCTAACATTCTTTCTTTATAGTTTCGGCTCAACAGATGCTGAGGCTCTTCTGTTCCGAATTTACGTGGATAAGTTGGAAATGATAAGGATACTATAGCAATTGTGACGAAGGAACACTCCAGCAGTAGTTCAGCAGTTCAAACATCTTGCAGTAATGCACTGCGAGTAAAAGGTTAACAGATTTGAGCCAAAATGTCTTTATGATGTTTCGGGAGTATCTCTCTAAAAGGTGAAATACTTTCATCTAATTTTCTGACTTGGCCGCAATTCCCCCACAAGTCGTATTTCTAGGATTTTTACGTCTTTCTTGACAGTCTTAATCCTTACCACATGCTTACCTTATTACTTGGTTAACCATTGATGATATTACTTAGCAGATGCAATGGTAACCAACAAATGTATACTTACGTACTGGAGTGATAAAATATTAATGTGGCTAGTATGTAGCCAGCAGGAAGGAAAACTAGATCTGATGCATGCAATTACCAAATGATGGATCATAATTCATAACTTCTTGATTGAACAAACTTTGTAAAAATGAAAGCGTATCTGCGTTTAAAACTTTATACTTGCTCATAAAACTTTAAGAATCTCTTTAAGTCATCTCTGTACAAGCACAAGCAGAACTAGTCGCTCACTAATGATACATACTCAACGGGATCCTTAAAGTGTAAGTACTGGCAAAATACTTTGTACTCGCTTAGAGTAAGTTTCCAGTTTATAAGACCAAGTAGTTTGTCCTTACCTGTCCTCATGGAAAAAGTTTGTGTAAATACATTTTGTAGAGCAGCAGTAGAGTTTTGAGAATGGGGATTGGTAGTGTCACTTACAGAAGTGAGCGAAAGACTCTGTGAAATAAAGAAAAACGGATGTACTTAGTATCAGCAGTTTCCATGTGCAGGAAGTTTATCATAGTGAATGTAAAATGCTCCATTTTTACCATTGTAAAGGCGGACAGAATACTAAAGATACTACACACAAAAAAGAGTACTCCTATCAACTCTTAATAGCAAGCTACTTTTCTCACTAGGAACTTATTTTATGCATTCTGGAAATTCTATTTGATGTTCCATGTATTATGTATAGGAAACTGACAGTGTCACTTTCTACATGAGTATACGCTATATGGCTCACTAAAGAATGACAGTCGAAAAGGTAGACAGAAAAGAGACGACGTAATGGTGAATAATGCAACAAAAAGTGCAGACAAGGGGATAGCTGATGTGTGCAAAGACAGTACCACTCAACAGAGTTTGTTTGATCACACCCGAGTACATAGACGACTTTCCACAGACAGAAACTGTCATTCCTACATTATTAGTACCTACAGATATATCATCACTAAAAATCCATAGTATCAATTTTTGGTTAGATAGCCAACGTAGTTCAGGCTAAAAGAATTCTATGATGTTGTTGCCTAATATCAATTATCAAACATAAATGCTACTATTATGTTGCAAAGGCTTGCATAATGGTTAGACAGATTATGCACGATTATGCAGATGGTTATCGATTAAGAATGGTATAAAAATACTTTTCCAACTATTCCACAAATGCCCCAACATTTGTCTCACACTTTGGCATTGATGAATCGTTTCTGTCCATTGCTATTACTGATTATTGAATATCATCTAATTAATATTCTTGTATACAATTTTCCAGAAATGTGTGGGTACCACTGCTACTTATATTCGCGGGGTACCAATTTATATTTATTGGTATTCAGAATGAGAGATAGGTTATGTGATTTATTTTTTTTAACTTTAACTCATATTAATTTTAATAAGAATTCTTGTTTTTGTAACCACAATTTCAGTTTGAAAACGCTCGTCAAAGACGTAAATTGATTGTCATGATTGAATACGGTACTCGAGTACTTTCTCTTTTCTTATGATAACTTTCCTAAAGACCACACCAAAATTTCTAAAAGCTAAAATGGTTAAAATTTTGTTGAAAGTACCGGTGAAAGTTGGTGAAAGTTTACTATGGAGTTATCATAAGAAAAGAGAAAGTACTATGATCACCTGTCTGGGAAACAAATTGTAATAAATTATGTTAATGATATTCTCAATTAACAGGAATAGGAAGTATGGATGCCATTGTGATTCTTCCCATCATACTGGCTTCATGTGCCCTTCTGCCTATTCTGGGTCCTGTAGTAGCTCAACAGATTCTCTACGCCGACCGACCTCCGTTAAGGTGAGCATTGTCTACTGAGCTTTAATTATTTTCTTTTCGACTATTTTTAGAATGCTTTTGGGAAGTAATATGTCCATGTGTTGATATAATGTTTCTTTGATGCGAGTTTACGCAGAAAAATCCGGGCATTATAGAATGTTTATGAATGAGTAATGAAATTAGTACACAGGAGGTTAGGGGAAAAGGGTTTATTTTCTATTATACTTCTGCATTGTCCATAGTACCATGTAATGCAATTACTCTACACAACAGTACAATTGTGTGACCCCTTTTTATAGATGTTTAGTAGACACAATGCAGAAATTCATTTTAGTGAACAAAAGAAAAAGTTATTCATAAAGCTGTTGTGTTGTGTACTGTAGGATTTCATAAGATTATTTGTAGACTTGAATTGTTAAAAGAAGTTTTCTGTTCCCTTTCCTTCAGTTGGGTTGTATAAATATATAGGCGCGTGCATCTTTTCTGTATCCTTCCTTTAGTACTATTGTGTTCTAACTGAATGAGTTTTGCAAAGTAATCAGAATACAGTGTAAGCATGTTGCTAACAAGCGAAGGTAGCCAAACAGACCATAGCATTGAGGGAATTCGGCTCTGGTTATCGTAATTTGATAGAGTTTATTGTAGTTTGCTCTTTCAGTTGGTGGTTGTTATGCCTAGGAGTAGGAGGTAAGTTAAGTAGGATAGACAAGGGTTGAGTGTGGTCTTGGCGGTGGTTACTGAGAATTCCTGGTGCCGGAGCAGGTGCTCTTCTCCAACTTGGCTTTGTTTTATCGTTATGTTTTATTGCACTTCTATTACAATTTCTTTCGCTAGTTTCTCTCCAGAGTTAAATTCTGATCCAGTAAACGAAAATGCTTTACTATGCATTACATTACAAAAAGTATTATTTATGCATGTGGCTTTCTATAGAGGGAATTCCCTTAGGGAGCAGTGCGGGTGCATGAGCATAATCCGAAGTAGTCGAGTAGGAGTAATTTGCAAACAGAATGCGCAAGTAAGCCTAACCATCCACCGAATTTAACAAGACATGACTTTCAATCCCATTCTATCTGTACTTTTCTGAATTCTTATCATCTCATTTCTAAGTTTCCCTGATTGCCTTTCCGTAACTCACTTTCTGAATACATAATAAATGTACCTGCTGCATTGCCTTTGTTCTAAATTAATTATAAACTTTTATTCTATACATTGTCCACTTATTAAGCATTCATTCCTAACCACGGTAATTTATTAAGCTCCAAAGTACCCATTCTTAATTTCTAAAACTTGTATCATTTGGGCTTTTAAAGTGGTTAAACGCACTATCAACCATTTTCTTGTTTACATTTCTTCAAGAAATGGTCGTTAAAAGAATACCCGCCTTGCAGCCATCATGCATCATGCCACTGGTGCAGATGTTTATTTTCTATCATAATTTCTGACTTTTATCTACCGAATTTCGTTGTTGTCTTGAAAAATGGTTGCAGATTGGGGTATTTTTAGTGTTTTTGTGATATAAACCCGCCTGAGGGTTTGCTGGTAATTAATGTAGAGTGGAAAGAGCCCGCAATAAATTCTGGGTCGAATTGTCGTACGTAACAAGGTAGAAGGACGGGAATCCTTGGGGAAGCATTTACTCATGTTGTTTTTGTTGCTCACACAATGTCTATTTTGGAAATGGAGGAGGGACGTGAATTTATAAATCCAATTTAGCTTAGTTCAGAAGAGTTCAGAACTTTCCATTACAGAGCATATCTATATAGACATTAGTAAAAGTATCTGCAAATACTATGGTGTAAAAATAAGCCATTAAATTGGAATGGTATTGCTGTTAGTCTTGTTAGGACAGGAGGATAGGCCTACATAGTTCATTGTCTATTACATGCATCATAATACTGTAATGATCCAGGTAACTTTCCTGCATCTTGCAGTGAGTGCATGTTTTCCATTCTAACTTAACGCTCAAAGCCATGATTGCTAATAAAAGAGTAATTTTTGAGAGTGTAGAGTCCTTCCCGCTATGAAAATTCTTTTGAAAACAATAAAGTTGTTCTTTTGGTGGGAGTTGTAGTGGTATGAAGGGATGCACTGGGTGGAAGAATTATGAAAGTATTGTATTTGAGACAAGTTAAAACTCTGAACTCAACATGAGTTCTTTACTTCCATCGCTTTGAAATTCAAAATGAGCTTAGCTGGAGGCATATGTGTAAAAGTTTCCACAAAATTCACAGCAGTAAGGCTATAGTCGTTGTGAAGATGTTGTAGTGCAGAGAGTGAGTAGCCAACGGACCGACAAGAGCGGGAGCGGGGCCAGGTTCTCCAGGTTGAAGTTGACTAAAGTAGGTTTCAATATTTATGTTTTAATATTTCATGAGCGATCTCAACTGAACTGTACTCTGCAGAGTTAGACTACTATCCCTCATGCTTCTGCCATACTTTCTGCTACACCAACTGAGAGATAGCCCTATATACTCTTTTATTATCTTTCTAAATGCATAGAGAAGGCTTAGGACGTTGAGAGTAGATAGGCGCTCCTGAGGCTCGTATCGTATTATTAAGCCATCTAATCTCTATAGTTTATATAGTTGCTTAAAGACATAATGATACTTTACATAGTTGTAGGCACTCTACTAAGTGGAGCGATGTAAGTAGAAAACTGCACACGACTATTTGCCAGCATTCATTTTCCTCTATGAAAATGTAATAGTAAATCTTTTTGCCAAAACGAGAGTCTAGAGGAGATTCACAGTTCCTCTATCAAAACCATTGCTTCATGCACAGTAGATAAATAGAATGCATATTATTATAACATGATCCAAGTCCAACAATCCAAACTACCATAAAGATAAATAAATTACACACGGTACATGACCCTCGTTTCAGGAGGTGAAATGCAATATTTATATACATAGTACACGATTCTGCTATGACAGACTTCTTTTTACATAAATTGGAAACAGTCCGTTCGGCTCCAGGACACAAAATATGCTCTCTATCCACTACTTACCAGACGTGTGGAAACGTTATTACGAAAGAGTCTGCTATGGCTAGCTACTTATAGTAATAGAGTATATAAACTGATAAAAAAATGCTTTCTCTCAATCCCTTTAATGTACAGGCAACTCTTAACTTATTCATAACTGACTCCTAATGTATTTTGAAATTGTTTTCAGCCTCAGTTCGGACCTTAGCGAGAAAGTTGCCTTGGACCATCTGCTCAGTAAGGACAGATATGATAGAAGAGTACTTCCTCCTTGTCTAGGTGAGTTTAACAATGTTATCTTCACACGCCCATCCTATCCAGATAATTAATTAAGCCTACATCATTATCATCCACCTAAACCAACACCATAGCTTCTATCCACTCCCAATATCACTATCGATCATTAAATTATAGCTATGCCTAGTCTAACTACATTTATGCCAAACTCATAAGCTTATACCCTACTTTACCTGTCAAAACTAACTACATCATGTCAGAGTAACAACGTTTTGTCATATTTCTCATGTGGCTAAAGGGATTTCATAAATTCGTAAACGCATGAATTTGAAACTTTAATGTTCATCTTTCATCGACCTATTAAATTATGTACTCTGGGTGTCTATAGCTTTCTCTTACTCTCTACTTTGACTTTCAAAACAGACTGTAGACCTAATAACTATGCCAAGTGCATAAAAGTCATAGATATGTACTTTGTACAGCGACATATTGACCTGTACACAATTATAGTGGAGATAGAGTTAGACTAAAAGGCAAACACCTTTAAAATTATCACTAATATCTTCCGGTAAATTGAATGTTATCACTACTCATTCAAAATGGTCTAACATATCAGGTAATGATGACAAACAAATTATAGTGCTATTATCCATTTAAGATTGAGTTGCATAAATACTATTTACCAAAATTAATGATCTAACTAATTTGTAGCAATGGATTTAAACAGGATTTCTTGAATAAGATAGATAGTTTTTAATATACACTTTCTGGAGACTTACTAATTTTTACTTGGATTCTTGAATTTACATGTGAATAAATGATTTGTTCATTAGATGTAATTTGTGTGATGTTTCAGATGAACTGTCGGTTAATGTGAGTGTTTTGCTTCTGACTCTTGCTTCTCCAGACGAATCTTCTTTGGTAAGCTTTATTTTATTCTACAAAACACAAAAAGGGTGTGAGAAATGTATGAAAGTTCTTCTATTAAACCTGCCTAGGCATGTTACAAAATTACGTGTATGAATCCGCATAAAAATGGTATGCTTTAGTTACGTTATGTGGAACAGAGATATTTTTATCCGGAACAACATGGAGTAAAATGATAAAAAGTAAGAAGAAACAAATTGGTTCCACATTTTATAATACCTATGAATTTTATCTTCTCGCTTCGAGCTGCACAGTGCACAATAAACTCGTTTTATTTGCATAAATACAGAATAGAAATATAAGAACGTAATACTTAGGTGATACTTGGCTGGTTAAATTTCATGTCAAGTCACATCTGTCTATTACATATTGAGTTTAGCGTGTAAACTAATAATTCCCTTGTTCACAATATCAACATTGAGTTGCACGTGCAATTTAACTACAGGCCATGAATAAAATATCGTAAAAATGGAAGGAACGACTATTTATTAGGCTATATCACCGTTACTAAATCCATTTACGATTGGAATTATGACTTTTTGTAAGCATTCCTTTGCTCTACTCTGCCATATAGGCTATGAGGCAATGATGAAATAGAATTGGGAGCAATATACTACTGTCACACGGACATGGAGTTATAGCCAGGGTGTGCTTTACATGTAGGCAAGGCAGACAAGATGAAAGCAAACTTTCGATTTCTTTGGTATTCCAGCCAGTCCATGCTCTCTCATGCAATACCATCCAATGAAGTTAAGACCGACAGAAAATTCTACAAACGGAACACATACGTAGAATAAGTACTGGCATATCCACCGCCATTCACAACACCACCACTCAGTCAGCTTCACTATATCTGCCTCCACTCTGTCCAAAATAACGGGAAAAAATGACAAACCATTATAGACCATTTCAAAAAGGAAGTTTCAAGTCTCCAAGCATTAAACCCGCATTACATTGAAACAATATATTACATTTGTTGTATAGCCACTAAATTTTCTATAAATATCACTTAGATCTCCCCGAAGTACTCTTCAGATGTAATTTAGCGTAATAGGATATCTATATAATAATATTAAGAAACAAACTACATCTGGAGAGAGATTTACTTTCTATTACTTATAAAACCATTACGTTTAATTTTTGTATTGACTTAGTTGCATTGACTTCAGGAATTTAATCAACATTTTCGTTCCTTTTTGCTGATTAATAAAGGGAAAAAATGCGCAATTTACTAACTTTTTGATGGCAAAGTAGAAAATTCATTAGTAAAACGGGAATAAAAGGGAAAGTAAAATTGGAGAAAGTAAAAATAATTGAAATCTAAGCCAGAAAATATTTAGTGTGACAGTGGACCAGTGTGTTTACATTTTTTCAGAGTCTAGAAAGAATCATGAGTAGGAAGAACCCTGTAAATGGATGTGTACGAGTAGCAAGTGTGACGTATGTACTGCTGTGGTATGGGCAGTTACAAAGGATATGCATGTATTACAGGGAATTTAGTAGAATATTTTCAGAGTATCATTGGACTACGTAGAATCGTTTACAAGGAGAGCTCATTTCAGAGTGTAGAAGTAAAAATACCTAATCCCCGAAGACTCCTTGAGTTGCATCCGGCTCTGGTCTCCGTCCAGACCTATAAAATTGAAGTGAAGCTTTCCCTACAGCCCAGAATGATTTGTAACTTTAGTAATTTCCCTTCTCAGAGCTCTCAGCGAAGAAAGCTTTCCAGCACTTAATCAATTCCAATACACTGCTGTTAAGTACCTACCTACTTAGACTTTCTTGTCACCCTCGTACCAGAAGTACAGCTAAGAACATACTAAGCTATACGCCATCCTCGACATACCTCTACACAGCGCCTACCTAATTACTACATACTCTTATTATCTAATGTGTATAGCCATTCAGCCTGTTTCTATTACATACATGCATCTCATTCATCTTCGATAGCGGAAATGTACCTTTTTAGTACACCGAGTCATTCAACAAATAGTATATAAATATATAACCTAACTTGTGTGTTTCAGTATATACTTATGTATAGTGCCAATAAATATTACATGATTCATGGCAACTTCGATCACAATGGAACACGAAATGCTGAACTATTCAAGCGTAAATTTTGTCATGCAAAGTGAGTTTTGCTGCATTTATCTGCTCTTTTTGAAACATTTTTTTTGTGTTCTGGTCTTTGCAGTCTGGTCATGTTTCTACGAATGCAGCCGTGTTTCTACGAATGCAGCCGTATTTCTACGAATACATTCATGTTTCTACGAATGTATTCGCGTTTCTACTGATGCATTCGTGTTTCTATGAATTGTATTCTGTATTCTGAGTTCCTTTTCCCTTAAACCGCAACTTTTTTTACAGCCGTTCGTTTTCAATGGTTTACTCGTTTCTGCATTTGCTGATCAAGACAAAAATATGCATGAAAAAATAACTTTAGAATAGTTGAACTCTTTCTTTCACATCATTTGCTAACACTATTCTCAAGGATGACATTTAGTTGGACTGGAGAAAATAAAGTAAAAAAGAGAATTTTAGTGGTCAATAAATGTGGAGGATATCAATAAAAAAATAAAGTGGAAAATACGAAATAATAGAGTTTGTTGCTGATTGAGAAACTGTGGAAAATGGGTTAACATTTGTACATAGAATATTAGGTCTCCCTGCAAGCATATTTATTGATGCCAATTACAAAGACTCCTGTGGTGCTCTTGTCTATTCCGCAAATATGTAGTATCCGAAATTGAGTATTTTCTCCAGTTGAACGGATAATAAGTATAGAGTTGTTTAGGTTTATAGTAAGGTCAAATAGCTATGGGTGCAGAAAGAAAGGAAGCAGAACTGTTGAAAATGTGAGTCGGAGTCGGAAAATCGTAACCAAAACAATCGTGAGTAGAGATATAGGTATGTGAAGAGGAGTTGTGGAATGGGACACTGTAATAGAATAGAGACTTTCTCTGGAATCTCCAGCAGGTCTCGTCTGGCTGTACTATATTAGGAGTCGCTGTGTCTATTGAATTGAAAAGCATGCCTTGACTCGACTTGACTTTGGAAATGAAGGAAAAGTGAATGGAATGTGAATATCTGTGCATGGAGGATCCTATTGTGAAAAGCCTTTTGTATTTTTAGGGAAGCCACAGCCACAGTTTGGTATTGAATGAGTGTTTCCCTTTGTCAATTGCGGCCAATGCAAAGTTGAGACCATGCTAAGCTAAACTACATTATCGACATTACACATATATCCTGGACAATGGTTATTGTGCACATCTATCCTCTTCTTAATAAGATAATAAAGTGTGCATGGCTCTGCTATGTAGTATTCATATCTATACATAACTACATAATGAATGTGCTGTGTACATATAGGAGAATTTTATATGCATAATACTTGTTATACATAAAAGCTATGCCATGTTACGTTTATTTGCAGATGGATTGAATTGTAGTCCGGGTATCTGCATTTTTGTATATCATGTATAGTAAATCGAAGGAGAGCTTATTTTCAACGCTCCGTGCACACTGGAGCACAATGGAAATAGTAGAGAATAAGCGACATTAGAGAGGGCAAATCTTTATTGAAATTGTGTCAATCAAATGACATGAAAATGTATGAATAGTATGAATCCTTCAGAAATGGGAACATAAAAAAGTTCGGGACTAAACTAGATATCCATTAACCATCTGGCCTGGATTTTGGTTGGATAATAAGAACAGACATGGAAAACCATCAGTCATCCATTGAAAGGATGATTCAGGGAAATGAGGAGCTACTTCACATATTGTTAGTTTTCATAAAAGGGGAACGGAGGCAGACGCCAAATAGTTGCACATCCCAATATACAAATGATTTATGAAATGCAGCGGACAGGTTTGTTTTTGTTCCATGCTTTTGCTTATCGCTGGGAGTGAAGAAACATCAACGCATCAAATGACTTGGAATACATTCCAGCAGCATGCATTAGGTATTCATGTGTTAATAGAAATGCAGTTCACGTTTGATATAAAATATTCTAGGAGAGTAGGCAGACTGGAAGATGAAGAGAAGTCATGGAAAGGGCGTTATCATCGAGATAATGATCGATAAGCAGCCTTTCTCACGAGTAACATTGTCATGTACTAAATATAGTTAGACGGGGAAATAAGACTCCGCATTTGCATTCATAAGTATGTAAACGACTGTTTTTCTTCATTTCCAGAAATACGAAGTTGAGTTTCTGATGCATTTGGTGTGGCGTGACACGAGGCTGAAACACACAATCCACAATTCCACAGGCCCGCCGCCCAAGTTCTCTCCGGATGTTCATGAGGCAATTCCGATGCGAATCAACCCCCGCAGACGACAATACTTAGATGCTCTTCATCACTGGGGTCATGTCTGGGTCCCAGATGTCTACTTCGTTAAACATGGAGACTTCAGGTCCAACTTAGACCCCGTCAACATTGCCCTCCGCATCTTCCCCAATGGCACCGTCTCCTTCACGACAAGGTTACACTTTCTTTCA
>JABASH010001146.1:0-28935 GCA_019776445.1 Tomocerus maximus
TACTAATTGGATTATCACATTTCACTCCTCCTTCGATTAATTATGCACAATCACACAATAATATACATTATAGATTTTAAAAAACAAATTGCTTTGAAATGACTTGAAAGTCTATGCCGGCACAGATCTGTATAGTTAAGAATAAAATTAAAAGATATATACTTTTAAATACTCATAGGTGTTATAAGAGATTTCAATTTATTTGCAAGTGACAAAGTCGAAAGTCTGTTAGTTGCTGCTAGTGAAAAGTGTTTAGAACTACTAATTGGAGTGTAGAGGGATTGTAGAGGGATTAGGAAGTGTAGATTTGCAGTGTAGTGTAGACGGAATACCTTTTATAGAAGTCTGAGAGTGTTATTGGTAATAATGCTAAGCAAGTAAGAAATGGTTAGATAATTTGAGTAGATATCAGCGGTCCGGTGGAGTTGGTAAAGGTTGTGTAATGTGGGTAAATCGGAGTAAGTTAACTGAGGATAAATGAAAGGGTGTAGGATGCATAAAGGAGTCCTAAAATGTGGAATAATGATTCATTGAATGAGATGACAATGATAATAGATATGACCCAAGAGCTCTTCTTGTCTCGCGGTTCCGCTTTGGCCATTGGCAGTTTCATAAAGTGTAAAGCAGTGGTTTTCTTTTGAGCTGGCTGAGCTCATTTTATCAGGTAATTTAAGGCACATTCTCTGTCCTTACTCCAGATGATTGTCCTCAATCCAACAGAGTGACTTGACTGTGTCCATAAAAATCGGGAAAAGAAAATTCCTGGGAGACAAGAGAACTAAGTGTGTCTTTTTTAGTGGGTGAACAGGATCGAGGAGGACAGTGAAGAGAGCATTAGGAACTTTAGTCTCACTTTAAGGTTACTTTATTCAGTCTAAATGCCATGATTTCATTCATGTCGTTTCATTTCATTTTCGAACATTGAATTGAATGGCAGACGAGAGAAGAAAAGACGTCTGTAGACATAACCTAATCTAATACAAACTAAGTCAGCACGAAATATATTTAAGCAGTCTAGAGCAGGACGACTACTTGTATAGTACTCAACTGTTGTGTAATGGAATAGAGTTGACTAGAATCATGGCAGTGCCACTTCCACTTCAACATCAACTCAACAGTTACTCAAGTGTTTTGTCTATGGGCTCTATGACTATGAAGAAAAGACTTGCAGAGGAATAAATACATGCACTGCTCCATTCCATTCAACTCTACTAATACTATACCGAGCAACTGGAGTCTATTGTGCACACCCAGCCAGCTTTAGATCCTGCACTATAAAATAAAACAAACCAAAGCCGCTAGAAGAAAGTCCACACATCACAGAACAGAGTTGACAACAGGCGAACCTCATACAAAATAGAGTCCATTGTCACAAGTGACACTGCCATGCCAAACAATTCCCACAGCTTTATTTTCATGACTATGACTTCATTTACCGACAAAATTATGACATTTGTCCCTCTAATAGTCTCATTCCTACACATTTTCAAAGATCTACTCCAACTTCACCT
This sequence comes from Tomocerus maximus, assembly GCA_019776445.1. NCBI lineage: Eukaryota > Metazoa > Arthropoda > Collembola > Entomobryomorpha > Tomoceridae > Tomocerus > Tomocerus maximus. The sequence continues at coordinate 1,512 of JABASH010001146.1, forward strand.
ACACTTCCCACTCCTCACTCAAACACATTCTTTACTTCCAGCCCACAGTCTTTACAGACCAACATCTAACATCACGCTCATTAGATAATCATCTCTGGACAATTCTTCCACAACTTTTTTCTGTCTTAAATATTCCTTGTGTGTTTGCACCCTCAGAATCTGTTGATTCATACCTTATCATGGAGTTATTACGTTGATGAGAAAATGTAATGAGAAATTCAAAAATCTGAATTCCAATTTAATGTAGATCTCTCTAGATTCGAATTGCACTGCACTCATAGATTCAGAAAAATAGGAACAATAATTTAAATCCTATGTCACCCACAATTCTGTGTAGTTTTATTTTGTCAGATACAGTTTTGTGCACTAAGGCATTTGTAGTGTGTATGAATCACGTTTTCAAAATATTAGTACCTAAAGCATACTGAGAGAGACAGTGTGATAGTTGTTAACAAAGCGCATTGGTTAGCATAATAATTGAGTCCTTGATTGTGAACTGGATAAATCAGACTGAATGGTACCACTGTACAAATGTAAAAATCAAGACCTCCGACCCAACTCCTCCGCATTGATAATGTTATAAAAATGAATGCTGATAATTATGAACATAAATAGGAGGAATACAAGAAATTTATTCACTCCTTTATCATTAGTGTTGGAAGAGAGTCATAAATGGCAACAGTGACCAGAATACGACGGACTTGATCACTATCGACTTAGCATGCAAGTGCATCTCCCCTTTAGCTGAAGATAGAAACATAAAGTGTATTCCGTCATTTATTCGATTTAGAGTCCTGACTTGTTTGCTCTGCAATTAGTCAAATATGAAGAATAGCACAGGAAAATGGCAAATGAAAATTAGCATAAAATTGATGTATTGTTTGTTGAAATTTTGTGCCTGAGTTATCTAAGTAGAGTATGTTGACCAAATCTTGTCAAGTGAGCTGTGAGCTTTGTATTCATCTCACAATCAGTTGCATTCATCTCATTTCGTAAGAAAACGAGAATAGTACCTAAAAGTCCAATACACTGCATAATATTAGAGTGACATTGAGATAGTGAGTCAGTGAGTGCAGAGTACATCGTTGTTAGATTAAGTATCGCTCCATCTTCGTTGAAATATGTATACAAGATATTGCTTTAATACACATATGCGTATTAATTATACCGAAATATATTGCGCGATATTAGTCCAAGTGCTATAGACAAAAAAGGTACTTAGTAACATATGCATAGTTTAGCCATGCATGCCAAGTGAGTTGATTGTAGACAAATGTTAATCTGCATTGCATACACGACATGGTTTTGCATTCATAATTTTGCACCACAGTGCACTAGCATACATTAGCTATCTTCTGTAATACATTTGACTCTAGACATATCGAATTGATATTCAGAACTAGTGGATCCCAAGAAAGCAGTGAGGCTGCATTAAGTTGGTCAGAGTGTGAGTGATTTGCACGAGTCAAGAGAATGTGTGTTGGAATAGTAATACCCATCCACACATCAAATCAGCCAACTCACTACAGAGTCAAGTCTGCTTTATAGATTAGATAATACATTACACATTGCATACCATTATTTAAGTGAAATGGAAGGGAGGACGGGGGGAAGGCAACGCAATTCAACAGACATGCAAAATAAGTTATAATAAGCTGCAGCCTACCAATAAGAAATGATAAGAGCAGAGGGAAATACTTCCACAACAGCTCTTTCGGTTACTAAATATTTTGTGCTAATTTAATTGGCAGCCATGACTCATCCCATCACAACTTATACATGGAACCCTTTAACTTTCAACCTTCTCATTCAACCTCTTCCAAATTACATTTCAGAATTTTAATCCATTTTATTTGCTTTTGTCATCTGTTAATACGCTAGTAATGTAAATATATATTACCGAATAAAAACCGAATGCCGAAAAAATGTTTTGGATCCTAGGTTAACAAGAAAGCTTTGAAATCGAGTATCTACTGAAATGAGATGTAAAAAGGGGAAATAGTAAACTACATTTTAAGAAATCCATTGCAGGATCTACTATTATCTGTTGATACATAAGTATTGTAAATAAACGTTAGCGAATAAAAAGCGAAGGCCGAAAAATATTTAGGGTGCTACAGATAGTTTGGTGGATAGAATATCTACTGAAATGATGAGAAGTAAAAAGGGAAAATGGTAACATATAGTAATCAGTGTTTTCTTAGCATATATTAGACTGTTGGGATTATTGAGGGACGTAAGGCGCTGTGTTTCCTAAATGGAGCCTAATGTGGAATGGCATTAGGCGAAGTTGGCCATATTGCATAAGGCGGGTATAGTTGCGGGTATCTGGTGGTGGTTACTAATAATAATGCAGAATGGTAAGCAAAGCAGGAGTTGAGTGTGTTCTTAGTTGATGGGAGTCTGGGTAGGCAATCCAATGTTATGTTATGTGATGTTGGGCCATCAACTCTTATTGTATCATCATCTCCCCATGATCTGCTCATCTCATCCGAATCCTCATCTTCCTAATACGTAACGTAGCAGAACATAACGCAAAGAAAAGACAAACTAAAGATTCTTTTGCAGCTTTTTCATGTGATGTACAGTTATCCTTTCCGCAAAGTACAGAGGATCGCAGTGATACTAATCCGAAATCCTAAGTCAAGCAACATTCTATTTTCTATTGCATAGCCAAGTGCTCGTAGTCAAGTGGATGATTTTCATTTGCTTTCTCGGTCCAATGCCGGCCCTTTGTTGTTTCTATTCTTCTTCTGCATTATTTTCTTTTGTTTATGCCCGTATTACAATGCCAAAAGCCGGAATGTCTTTCGTTTCATTTGATTCTATCATTGCTTCAGCTTTTGATGGTTTCTGATGGCTCTGGATACGCATACTGCCCACATAAAATGTTTTTCTTTCTCAAACGATCTCCCTCCACTCTGCCCAGCTTTTTATAGTCCACTCACTATTCCTGCTAACAATACCCAAGAAAAATTTCTTCTGCGAAAATATCTCCAATGCAATACATTTATTATTGTGTGTGTGCACATACTGTACATTGTGTACTACACAATCCCATATATTACCAGACAGATACGTAGGGAATTCAGAGACAGACAGACAGATGCATAGGCAAAGTAGCTTTGTTTTCCTTCTATTGTTTTCTACTAACAAGTGCTATATGCTTTACATATACTTAGTTATACAGTCTAAGCATTCTTGATTGTGCACTTGTCTATGCTTATATCTATGGTATGCAGAAAATAGTATAGTGGAGAGATGTATAGATCCGCCTGCTGCATTGTGCTATTTACTAAGCATCTAACAATAAGTACGTATGTAATCGCACGTAGAAAGTCTCATATCAGTTGACATGAGTTGACTAGGCTCGTCTACTATTTATTTCTATGACTATATTGTCCCACTTTACTGCTTTGCTTTGTAGCTCTACACTCATTGTCAGATACATAGTTTTACTCACAAGCATTTTATTACCGAGTCTAGTGGGCCATATAGTATTTTATAGGTGGTTGTCCTTCACAGTATTAAATTCTTGCCATACTTGCCAGGGAAATGAAGATAATTTCTCCTATTTTACGACAATCCAACTACAAATACAAGCTACTGGTTTGCTTTACTTTATTCTGATGAGCCACTATCAACAAGATGATGCCAACATAATACAACCGACCAACTCCACACGACAACCCAACCAAGACATTCATTAATACTTTACAAACCATCCATACACACAATGTATGCTTTAAAAACCTAAACTCTACTCCCAATCCCATATTATAGCCACTGATTTATCCTCTGCATCAATACAATACATTTATTACATGCATAGTTATAATATAAAAAATTATGTGCTGTAATCTTGACCCCAGCTAATGGGGTAAACAGTAAAGTATATTTTATTCTAGGTTCTTTGGGAACTACTATGCATCCGGACCGTTTCCCCCAGTCCCCCAATTGGTGGACGATTTTTGCAACTAGCCAATAAAATTGCAGATTTCAATTATTTTATGAGTTTTATAAAGTCTCCCAAGGAGTAACTTTCAACACAACGATGCGCTTTGATATACCTTTGAATATAGTCAATAGTGAATACATCAAGTTTATGATTATTATGGTACGAAGATACGATTAAGCGGTTACACAATTTACATAAATGAACTAATAACTCAAACAAACATTAAGCCTAGTAAAATCGATGTGATACTGTAACTGATGAAAAATAAACTTATCCTACCAATACAAATCACCGAAGCTGTTTTTCAGTCACATTTATTTAATATCATTTGCATAAATTTTGTGTTTTTGTGTCATTCTATTATTTTTGCAAGCTTTAAACAAATTAAATCTCTTCGAAGAGTGGTTAGATGGAAAAGCAGTCAATTAAAAATAAATAAAATGTATTTACAGATAGTACTGCATTACATGTATTATATGTCTCAAAGAAATTGGTAATTTCTTATTTGCGCAGTTAAGACAGGAATAGAATTGGCGAGGAATAAAAATGATAAAAAGAGTAAAATTGTTGAAAATGCATTTAAACTGGTATGTTTTGCCTCTGTTTCGGATACCTTTGGGTGTTTGGGAAAAGTCTGTAAACACTGACACTATGGGTCGCTTATTCTGCGATCTAGCATAAAAGAGCAAGTGAGTTGGAGTTCGGGTTGGTTCTCAAGCGTTGGTAGAATCTCCGTGTCTGTGTATGTTGAGAGTGAGAGGGAAGGCTGCGAATGCATAGGATGGAAGAATAACACAGGGCAGAGGAGAGTTTGTTGAGTTCTACATCCAAGGGCGGAGAGTGGAGATGGAAAGAGTAATGCGGTCGAAATGGTAAAGCATAGGGTTGTGTGTTGTTCATCGCGCAAGTTCTCGAAAGGATTGGCTCCTATTGGATTCAGCTGTTGGGACGTCACGAATACATAGAAAAGTTACAGAGGCAAGCGAAGTGAACTGGCTATGTGTTTTGTGTGCAGGCAGTTGGGATGCAAAATGGGATGATATGATGAGAAGTTGAAGTTGAATGTTCAAGTGAAGTACTACGTAGTAAGGAATATCTTGCATGTAATGGGATGTTCGTTTGTATTACAATAGAGAGAACCTGCTCTAACTAGAGATAGCAGCCATATCATCATCACAGAAAAAGACAGACAACATGTACACAAATATGTTTAATGTGCACAAACGTTTTTGCATGCAATCATATCATATGCATATTATATTGGTACAAGATTGCAAATAGTATGTATCAATGTATGCGCGAAAATCTCATGGAAGAAGATTCTTTGGGAAAGATAATGTATTGGCTATAGAGAAAAAGAGAATGAAACGAAAAAGAAAACAGACGTATTGAATTGACTGATGTTTGCTAAGCACTGCTAGGTTGTTCTACACATTTAGGTGTATAGCTAAAGAGTTACTCTCGCTTGGCGAGTGTGTACTGTACTGTTGTGGAGTACATGTAGTCATATGGGGAAGGAGAGACCAGAGTGGTGAGTCTGCTGAGTATCGAAGTGGAGAGACGAGGAAAGGAAGGCGAGAGAGTAGGCAAAGGTTTAATCCGACGAGGTCCTCAGTTTCAGTTTTGATCCGAAGGCACACGTGTTGGCATTGAGTTGGGTTGACTTCACGTGCTTGCTCCTCTTTTACTTTACTCACTACTTGCACCTTGACCAAGGTACAAGTCTCTGTATACGATCTTCTCATCATACTAACCATTTATACCTCTCCTTTGAATGACTACTACATGAAAATACACAAGTATACTATTTCAAATTGCAGATTTTTGCAAAGATTCATCCAAAGAGTTAATTTGCCGGTGACTCAGTTTATTGGATTTTTGTGAGATTTATTAGGAAATTTCGTTTGTTCAGCGGTAGAAGGATCGAAAAAGTTAAAAGTTAAGTTTACTTGGTCATTATTAGGCAGTTGGAAAAGTCAAGTCAAGTTCGGACTGAGGTTGTACTACTGAGTGAAGCGAAAGGTTTGAGTTGACGAGTTGACAGTTGCAATTATAGTGGAAAATAAAAAGAGCGGAGATTTATACCCGAATGCCGTGACGAAGTGCAATGAAATAATTTGAATTGAACAGAGGACAAGACAGATATAGCGAGCAACTAAGTAAAGTAAAGAGCGGGACACGGTCAGACAGAAGAGAACAAGACATCCGTCTAATATTACATTACCGTGTCGGCGAACTTGACTAAAACTTAAGTGACTTGTCGAAAACTCTGTTAAAAAATTAGCAACTAAAATCAAGTAACCGACCCACCTACCTGTATACCTACGGTTCATTCGGTTGGCAATACCACTTTGGCATTTTATTATTGTATTCTCGCATTACATCGCATTTGGGATTGGACTGTTTTGACAGGAATACTAGGAAAAGTTTGTCATTAGAGTTCTGTGACTGGAAAAGAACCTTTTGTGACAGGAAGGAATGATTTAGAGGATTTTTTCAACTCCAGCTCCCGATACAATAACCAACGATCTAACAATACATCTGAGAAAAAGGAAAATCTATTCACTCCACCACCGCAACAATACGCAACTCAGTCTATACGTAAACGAAACTGTTTGCAACTTGCAACGAAGTATACGAAATTGTACACTAATAACTACTAGAGATAAATGCTATACGACTCCTTTGATTAGAAGGAACATTTAAAGATTCCAGTCAGTCAGATAAACATAAAGTTAAATCAATACATTGCTACTACATAGTTACAATTAGTGTTGAATTGAGTAGCTGAATCTACCTACCTACTACAAACCGCCGACTGCTACAGACTTTTATACAAAACAAAGCTGCAATTGCCGGCCCAATTCAACTAGCCAAGAAAACCAGTGAAAAAGTTCGCAACAAGTATACGAGCCAGATTCCTCTTATACAAAACTGTATACAATTACCTAGTAAGTACACAAATATATAGAAATCTAGAAACCCAACTAACTCAAGTCAATATTTATAGTTAGGAATTACTGATAAGCCTACTAGATATGAACTGCAAACCATTAAAAATACATTTCATTAACTGAAACTCCTCCTACGTCTACAAACAATTCGAAATCAAAGTGTATACGACAGGTGCTTAATTACAAAGCTCCGCTGAAAGTTGATCTCTGAATGGTATTAAGGAATTGAGAGACTCTCTCGAAATGTATAAGAAACTACTACTGCATCTGCAAAGGGAGAAATCCCAGGTTCGACACTAATTCTTCTGGGAACGTGTCCCAGTGAGAAAGTCGTTAGAGCATATTGACATTTCTGCGGGGTGACTTAAGACAAGTGACAACTAACTCAATACCTATACTGCTAAGTATACTCCACCGTAACTACATTACTACAAACACCGATTTAGTCGATCTCTCCATTCTCTCCCGACCAAAGTCAAATTATTCAAGATGATGAATTCATATTTCGAGCAATCTGGGTTCTACGGCACCCCCTCCACCACAGATCAGTCCTACAGATTTCCAATCGGACTGGGAATGTCTCCTTATGCCCAACAACATCACGCCAGAGCCCCGCAAGACTCACCCTACGACGCTACGGCGGCCGCCTGTAAATTATATTCTGCCCAAACACTTCAGGACTCCCAACAAGGCTACAAATTGGACTGCAAGGACCAGCAGAACGGATACAACTCGAAAGACCTGGGCGGAGGCGCGGGCGGTGGTCCCGCGGGCGGGTGGCAAGCAAGCGGAGCCGGCTCTACCTCATCCAGCACAGGTGTTCCTGTTCGACCCGCCGTCTGCACTCCCGATGGGCGCTACGCGACTCCGGGTCATCCCGCCGCCGAACCAACAAGTCCTAGCCGTGGATCTCTTACCTCTTGGAACGCCACGTGTTCACTCAACAACGGTGTCGTTTCGTCCCAGGCTGCATCTCAACTGCAACAATCAGCTAACCATACCTTCTACCCTTGGATGGCCATTGCAGGTCAGTCCTTTATAGGTACAATTATTTTGCTTCCTTATCTTAGCACTTATTTATAACATTAACTTAAGACCACTCGCATCCCGCATTCTCATTCACACCTCATCATCATCATCTACTTACATACCACCAAATTATTAACTTGCGGCTAAAAACATTACATAACAGTTTTAATAGGTACTTTCAGCAATAGTATTTCATACTTGTGAATGAATTCCTTTTTAGGAATAATAATCCCTGTCTGCATTTCACCTATACTCAACAGATATAAGTACATCCATAATTTGCAGATCAATACATTCTTTGTTTTGGTAATGTAAATTAAAGCATTGCATAAGAGTGAGTCTAAATGTATCAGGGCATTAAATTCCCAGGTATTTATGTAGTAGGATCTTTTGAAGAATTGTATCTCAGAAATAATAAGTTAGGGAGACAGATTATCTTGCTTTCCTTTCATCTGCGGACACTTATTAGTGCCAACTGCGTAGCAAGGCGCTACTTCATCTGATGCCATTCATCATAGAACACAATAGTATGCATTACCTTCTTCTGGCACTATTCAATTATGTGATGCTATGAAGCTGAGGATTCTAATATCTCGGAACTTGTACCTTCTGGTGGAGAGCGAGGAGAGTTTCAGCAGAACTTTATTTCATTTCACTTTTGGCTAATGAGAGAAGAATCTATATCTCTATTAGGATGAAATCTGTCTGTCCTCTTCTATCTTCTCTCCTCCTTAAGTAGTCTCTCTGTGGGAATCTCGCTAGTTGGACAAGGGAGAGAAGGTAAAGTCTAAGGAAATAGAAACAGAGAGTCGGGCTAGAGCAAATAACTTTGGTTTCTACTCGGCAGAGATGGATTTCCTAATAAATTCATACATTTATGCATGCATTTAGTAGTGGAGCGGAGTATATCATAGGAGTGGCAGGGCAAGACAACGAAATGAAACCAAACTAGACCAAAAGAGAACATTTTAGTTTGCACTCCTATAGCTCAAGAATATATATTCTTTATAGTACTATCCCTTCCACTATAGAGAATGCGGAAAAAGAGGATGAAGGGTGTAATTTTTCCAGTGATTTATTGCTTCATGCATTCCCCATTAGGCTAATAAAGCCCTTACACCATAATGAGAATCGAAATAATCTTTTGCGCCCGACACAGCTCATATTGATTCCCTGATAGTGCTCTGAAGTTGCTAAAGTTTTAAATGTGCTTCTTTTATCAACACTTTAAAAACCTTTTTATTTGTCATATTATTGGGTTGGTATCTGAATATTAAAACAACTAAAAATTTAACTAGTAATTTATATGAAGTTAAAACCGTATCTGCAATCATGAAGGTATAAATTAATGTAGGAGCGATTGAAAACATGATAGAGTTTAAAGTGACCTTTAAAAACGAAATAAACAGAATAAAAGGAGCAATGAGACCGCTGTCTTAAATCAGAGAGCCGCAAAGGAAAACAAGCAAACATTAGAGACACTTCATTTATTAGAATGTTAACATTCCAGAAGTGTAACAGGAGGTATAAACAGTAAAGTGGAGTTTATCTGGCAAAATGTATGGTGAATGTTGTAAAATATGATAAATCGAGTACATAATATGGGTAGAGGTAGGTATGAACGGTGAGTTAGCTGAAGGAAAAAGGTAGAAGGACAGAGTTGTATAGCAAATTGTGAGCTATGTCTGGACGGATTCATGTTTTATGTTAGTGAGTTGCTCTCATGCTGCGAAAATTAGAGCGAGCAGTCAGGCGAGCCGATTGAATCGTATAGGATGTGGTAATATTACCATAAAGTTGCTAATATCTACATTACACTCATTAAAAATACATATATGTGCTATAAAATAGAGTCTACACTGTGAAGCACGCTCGTTGAGAGTCGTAACAATTTTACAGACTAATGCGTGTAAAAGTGCGAACGAAATTAAAAGTAAGGTGACAAAACGGAGGGAGAGTCGTAAAAGCCGAGCTCGACAAATATAAACAATAAAGGTTGGTAAACTGATAAGCAATAGTATATGGTAGATGAGGATTATGCTCTATAAATGCATTTTATGGTTATTTTATGATATGTAGAGAGGTAAACGTATAGAGTACGCAGACTAAGTAAATCAAGTTGAAGAGGAGGTGAATGAGTAAGTTGTTAAGCTATTAGTTATATAAATGCATAAAAGCAGTTGTAATGCAATAAAACTGAACTAACGAGATGTACTTTGTTCTCCTGGTCAATTCTGTGGAAAGGTAGCCGGGGTTCTTGGTGGAGTAGTAAAAGGTAAATAAAGGAGCATAGGAAGTACATAAGTCAGTTTGTATTTCTAATGTATTTCTATGTTTGTACTTTAGTATAGTTGTCAAATGTACTAGGGGCGACGATAGTAAAATTATTATGATTATTATTAACATATGTTTACAGAAAGGGTACTGCAGACTATTTAGTCAGTAATGATAAGGTGGGCAATAAAACAAACCACAACAATGCACACAATAAAAAGGAGTCAACGGGTTAGCTGAATAGTTAAGTAAATAAACGAGAATATCAACTGACAATTAGGACAGAAGAGACAAAAGCCGTGCGGTGGGTCTTTTTTCTGTTGACTTGACTTTGATGTCTTGTCTGTCTATAGTATGACTGGTGCAAGTAGAGTACAGCAGGGCACTCTGTGTGCATACTGTTTCTTCTGCTGACTAAGTACAGATCGTAAATGTGAAGAAAAGTACGTCTGGTGTCATTATTGGCATTTAAGAGGTCGTAATTTTGATAGGGCTTCCTTGGCCTAGGTTAAGTTTAATGTTACTGCATGTTGTTACACTTACAGGTTGTTTTGCGGTCGTAAACTTTTTCTGTTTATACCGGAGCCACACGTTGTGCAGCAATACTATACCCAAACCATCACAACAACACATCGCTTCCAGATATTCTATCCCTATGCTAAATATCATATCTAAACTCGGGCACATAGCAATACGATACTATTCCAAACACCGAAGCATATGCACACTTAGAATCTACTTTATTTAGGCAGACTCTACAGATACGCTCAAAAATAATTTTCTGGCAAATTATTATCAAATTGGCCCACTTGACTTTTGTATTACTGCACATTATATGCAAATTAGGATTTTTAAGACTAGTTTTACAGTTTTGTTTAACATTTGATTGCACATTTATTCAGAACAATTTAAGATAGGTCAACTTAGCTACTTGCGTTTGTAAAACGGAAAGAAGGCCGACTTATGGTATAGTTTGGAATAAAAGTCAAGGATGGAGTGTCAGGGAGTAAAGAAATAAGTGTGGAAATAAAAGATGCTGAATCTGAGAGAAGGTTAGTTGAGTGTTTGAAGCTGTAAGGGACGGAAGAGCCATGCCAAATGCTATCAAAGGAGAGCAAACAATTTAAAACTCGTAAAATGCCATTAGCACTTCAATACATCCAGACGAAACATATAAGTGGAAAGATGCGACTCTCGGACTGAACGGGATAGAGTTACACAGAGACAGAGGGAGATGATATTATAGTTAACTTGACTTTACGTACTCGAGTGTTTAGGTCTCGTCCTAGTGGAGTCCTAGCTTTGCTTTTTGCTCTTATAACAGTCGTAATGTTACGATCCTCGGAACAACACTGCCTAGAATGTCGAGCAAAAGAACCATAACTTGCCCATAATCTTCTGTCGTAAAATTTTTCGGGAACTCTACTCCTTTCCTATCCAGCAACCACGGCAAAACACACTGAGCTACTCAGCTCAATTCAGCTTCTTTCTCTTTATAGAGTCGAGACTCCACTCAAGAGACTTTTACTCTTCATGTACCTCAGTTGCATTTAACTACCTATGCTCCTTTCTTTCCCATCTCAACAAGTTCAAGTTCATGGCAAAATTCCTTACAACCAAATCTCCTAATTTTATTAACCCCGACCATTCATTAACTGCACCTCCTGCAAATTATTACAAATACATTTCTCGCGTTTCCCCAACACAAACAGCTTAAATCCGGGTAAATTGCATTTACATCTGCTATAAACAGAAATGAAATATATTAGACAAATTTTAATAACAAAACAAGATCCGAACTCAAGAAATATCAGACTGCATAAAACATTAAACTTAGAAAAGTTGTGTGCATTATATTTTTTCCCAAGTAGATTTATGAGGTTCAATCATTTACACTCTTCTGTAGCATCCTTAAAATCATGTTCATTTTCCTAAGCTCATAGTGCACTATAGAATGTTTGGCTCATATCTTTCGTCACAACAAAATATTTGATAAAAAATGAAGAAAAACTGAAGAATACGAAGAATACAGAATATTATAATTTTTACAACCATTTGTCCTTGTAACGAGTAGCAAATAAAATTTAATTTTACAACAACAAGTAGTAAATAATATGTAACTGCGATTTAGATATGTTAATAGACACTCTTAATATTACAATTAGTGTATTGATGCTTAAACATAGTCAATAGTATGGTAGAAGTAGTGTGGAGTAATTACAAAGATTAGAAACGACTGTGAGTGTAATGATTGTCAAAAGTATGTATAAATGAAATAGGATATCACTTGTAATGAGTTTCAAGGCTCCCGATGAGTGCAACACACTTATTGGTATTGTTTTTCGTCGCGATTAAAGAATGCATAAACCATGGAGTGATATGTTGGAATAAACATGACAAGAGTCTCCATTCGATTGGATATTAATTGCTCAGTAAATTACTGTAATAGTACGCTGTGAAAACAATGAGCAAGACATTGAACATGAAACATTCCTTTGTGCTCTACTAAAAAATGCTTCGTCAGTCCTGCCTATATGATTTAGAGAGTCCACGTTTGAATTTTTGTTGACATGAAGCTTGGTATTTAGCTTGGATAAAAAATGTTGAATTTAAGTCAAGTTAAATAAAGCCAAGTGCACTGATGACAAATAAGTGTAACAAGAGTCTTATCGCGAAGTGCATAGTTGGGATGACGTGATAAAGAGCATAATGTGACATTTTATGAAAACAATTCTTCGTTCTGCTATTGTATATTATGGTAGGTAACATAAAGCTACATAGAATAACACAATAGTAAAGCATAACACAATGCAGTGTAGTGTGCAAGCTGTCATGTAACCAATTTAAAATGTGTTGAGCAGGCAGTCTCATTGTATTATGACACGGCTTTGCGTGCACAACATTATAGTTTATATGAACAGGAGATATATCACTTTATTCTATGCTTCCTCACAGCACCATTTGCATACAGCATTGCACAGGAATGTGCATTTTACACAAACAAGTGCGAAAACCCAATGATACGACATTCATGTGCATTTGCATATAATAGTCGAGCCAGGCCAGGTTAATGTTCATTTCTTGATGATGGATTTACTTGAATTGAGACAAGGCTATGTCATGACAGCATTCAATATGACATTCGTAGGACAATATCCCATTTAGATACATGCTTACATAGACACAGAGTTTATTTACGCTTGTACAATAATCATATAGAGAATTAAATGCATATTATAGAGACATAAATCTTGTACAATGTAAACTACACTTATAGTTGGCTATAGAGAGTGTATAGTGTGTGCCTACATGAGTAGATGGGATATGATGTGTCGGCTGATGGAAAAGTAGAGTTTGTAATATTTTTCCCACCCTTTGCAGCACGGTTGCCGGCTTGAGCTCGGGTTTTCGGTGAGCAAATACGAACTATATGATGTAAAGTGTGTGCTGAGGCTCTGAGAGCAAAGCCCATTCTGTTAGTTGGTTAGCCCCAGTCAGGCAGTCCGTTTGCTTTGGTTATTTAGTTTCCTTCTCACAGTCACTCAACTCTCCACAGTCACTCACATTTACTTTACGTTTCAATTCCGTTGTTCGTTTAATACTTTGGTGTACCGGGATTTTCCGGGAACTCGTTTTCTCATGTAATGAGCACCAGTCTACTAATAGAGTATCGTATTCTATTGTTTTACATGTAAGTAGCTTATAAACAAACTATACAATCTATATGCATCTAGTATATGCAGTTGCAGTTACTTTATCAATAATGTGTTATATATTAAGTTCCCCCTGCTTAGATGAATAATGACGGGCTCTTATTGATCATACGATTACAAACTATGAATTTCAATGTGGATTGGATATGACACATGCATAAATATTTTACAACACTTTCTTATTTTTCCAAGCTTGTTATCCAAGCTTATGTTTCCAAGCTTGTTCCGTAAGGTGAGAAAGGTCCTTGCAGTTATTGGAATTTAATGATGATCATTTATATAAATCAGCATCCTCATCAATTGACGCCTTCGCTAGTCTACACAAAAAATCTAATTGGTTCTCTTCGTATCTACAAATTATCTATCAAGAGGAAAAACGTGGTAATTCCCACCAGAAATATTTTGTTGTGGTATTCACTCAAACGAAAGGTTACAAGAAAAAAAATTAATTTTACCTTACACTTACGATTCCCTATAATTAAAAAGTTGTCTGTTCATTTCTAGCAGTAGGTAATACTATTTGTACTATAGATGAGTAGAAATGTGATTTAACTGGAGATTCTATAGATTAACCACAGAGTAATCCGCAAGTTTTATAATTATAATGGTTATTCGCATATGTTATAGTGGGATTGGTGCTAACTAGGCACTATAGATGTGGAACATGCAGCACATACATTATTTATTGCTGTCCAAGTTATTGCAAAGGTGTAATATAAGGTTACACTGCATCTGCACTACAAAGTCAAAACATGGGGAGAGACAGAAATGCTGGAAACACAATTGTAACTCCTGGAAACCTTGAGCATCTGTCTTCAGCTACTAATTATGCAGGGCACTGTGCAGTGCACAGCTTTTTACCTTCGTCATTCAGCCTTTCTTCTGTTCTCCTATCTCTCCTAGATATCTGTGTTAAGGAAACAATGCAATAGCTCTTTTGCATTGCAAAACTATACCATTCACGTCTATGTGGATATTATGCCCTATCACAGTGATTTATACGCAGTTATAATAAATGTAGACATAGGAGGCATTAAGCACTATGTTCCTGTTCCATTTGCATTGTATATTAAATTATGTGCTGTATCACACGGATTTATTAGATTTTTCATGTAATAAAACAAAGCCGTTTTGCGGTGGACTATTTTAGGGATTTGCTGTAATAAACTCCTACCAAATTCGTTAGAGAATTATGTACACATTATTATTCCCGCACTGGGTAAACCGCCTGGAGAATCCCTCAGAGAAATGATTTATCCACTTTTTTATTTCAAATTTTTATCCGGGCAACATAATGTAAGCAAACAAAGTGGAATTAGCAAAGAGGCTCAGAAAATAGCACAACAACTTGATGTTAAATGAAGGTGGTAGTCCTACAGCAGTAGTCGTAGTAGATAATAACTCAATTCCCACTATAGGTGCTTGCATGTCTAAAAGCCTCAATTCTAAAGCACCTTTAGTATTCCCACAGAGAAAATCATAGCTTTCTCTTATTCCTCTTATCTTTTGTCTTATCTTTGGGCCAGCGTATACTTAGCATAGGTAGGGAGCCATAGATTAGCGTATACGACTCTAATAACCACTCATACTCCCAACTACACTTACTAATGTAAAAAGGTTGCATAGACTCTTGCAGTATCTGGAGCCAGAATATTTATTCCAATTGGCCATTCCATTGAATTTGAATGTATGAATATTCTGAAGTGCCATTTATGATAAGCACCTTGCACTTATCGTACTGTTATAGTTATTATTATGGCACACACATCGCGCAGAGACTTAACTTTAAGTTTCACTTTAACCTGTCATCACATAAACATCATAATAATAGTAATGTTATTGGAGAGCCATAATGCTAATAATCTAGCGGTCATGTCGTTGCAACATCACTTCATTCACTTCCCTGGCCTCAGACTCCGCACTACGGAACGATAGACATCACCATCAAGTGACGATAGTAATAATCATTCCAGTAAACGTAAGATAAATGCCAACCAAAGAGCCAGCAAGCAACAAACTCACAAGGACTACTACAACTTTGTTTACCATTCCATTCCAGTATTAATAGAGTAGGTGGTTGGGTTTGGTTGGGGCCAGAGCTCAACTCAGGATTGGCATTGGCACAACTGAATACCTACACTATGGTTATGGTTATCGTATGACTGGTAACAGAATGCAAAGCTTTTGTCACAATCACAATTTTATTACAACTACAACTATTATTGTTATAGCTCAAGTAGTAATAGAAGAGCTTGTTTCTTGTTTTGTTTGTCATGTGAAGTGTATTAGTGAAGGTGACTCTATCTTATATATCCCTAATCAAAGCACTAACACACACGTACTTACTACACTATAGCCACACAAGGGCTATACACCTAATGACAATAAAGCAAATTGGTTTGGCTTGCTTTGCCTTACCTACTTACAATTACAATTACATTTGTCAACCAAAGTCAAGTCGAACAACGTGTATTCCAAAGGCCTACCCCATTTATATCTGCAGACACTCACTCCTGTGGTCTATGTCAAGTCTGCATACTTAAGAACTTGCAAGAAAACACGTTAATGTTTTGTTATTATTGCCAAAGATTACCGTTCGAGCAATTCAATACTTTATGGAGGTAGCAAGCAATGCTCAATTAACTATGGGTAATGTGCAATAATTTTATCAGCACAACAAGATACTATACTTACTAAATAAAATGGATATTAAATCCCCTATGGCTTATTTCACGCATATAGATTCTTATTTTTCTATTTTTATGGTGAATAGACAGCCTTGAATGACCTTGCCCATCCTCCGTATATATTTACAGACGAGAGCATAACTGTGGATTGTGTTTATTTTATTAGCTCTTGCTAGTACACAACTGCATATATATAAATATATTATAAGTACCTACTTTCCTATATCATGTTACTTCCGATGATATCCAATAGGGCATAGAGGCAGCTGTTAGATGTTTAAATTGATACCATCCTCTCTGTAAATGTGCCTTACGATTAGTAGTAATAATATTAGAGCATATAGCTGCAAGGCTAGGTACTCATCATCACTATCGTTTTGTACTTGGTTCTACTGTGACTATTCTTTTGTGATGCAACCACCTATATCTTTATATGCACTTTGTTGTTCTCTAAGCTAAGCTACTAAAGTCAGTTTACCGAGGAGAGCAGGCCATTAAAAAAGGGTCGACACAATGGGTGCATGGAGTGCAGGCGGTAGTTAAATGCACTTTCGGTGCGTTTTGTTCCACTGCAATGCAATGCAGATAGAATATTGTAAATAACAGGAGCATAGCGTCCATCTGTCTATATGGATTTTATCATCTACAGTTCGTGCATCAGTTAAACATATGTACAAACATAATACATACAAAGTAGGGTTCTCTATTTCTATCCTTGCAAACGACAGTTCGAGAAGAGTCAGGATATGATGTAATGGCACAACACTCTCTTGCCACTCCGATGCAGTTTTCATTTATATATGAAACTTAAGTTGTGTCTGTTTACTATTCAGATGAATTGGGTTCACTCCGCAGGGATGCACTACATTACAATAACTCAATGGGGGCATTGACATTGAGATAATAATATTCTCGACAATTGCGAATTTGCGAAAACTGTGAATTGAATATTTTTAGCGCTAATGATCTGTATTAAATCGTGGTGGAATTAACAGTAACCAATTGATTCAGATAGGTTTAGAAGATGTTAGATAATCAGATAGATGATAAAATATTTGGAAGTGTACTTCAATGCAATTAAATGTGTGCATTGGGCCATGCAATTAAAAATGGCACATTTATGGTCTCTGTATGTCTGTTTGCTGCTCGTCATTTTTTGCGGAACGTCAGAGGCTCCATTGCGGGCTCAAGATGGCAAACAGGACAGGAAATGTTATTGTGTGTTGGCTGGGCTTGTTTGTTTCTAGCTAAGATATCTGTGCTGGTTGTGCTCTACTGACAACTCCTATGCCTCAAGATGTAAATAGTATTACATCAGAAA
Source organism: Tomocerus maximus (assembly GCA_019776445.1). Taxonomy (NCBI): domain Eukaryota; kingdom Metazoa; phylum Arthropoda; class Collembola; order Entomobryomorpha; family Tomoceridae; genus Tomocerus; species Tomocerus maximus. Next base: position 19,448 of record JABASH010001146.1, read on the forward strand.
GGGCTTCGCATCACTTGATTTTCGAACCTCCTTCCTCGCAAGACGTAATCCTCTAGAAGCGTCGGATTTGTTGAAAAGTTTATTTATTGGATCCGGCCTTTCGCATTCGGTCACAGCACAAACTCTGCCACTTTAAATACACGTTAAAGATTCACCACAGAGTGATAAGTGTAGCAGATATCCAATGCAATGCAACTCATCGGCAGTGCACTGACTGCGTTGATATTGACAGTGTGATAGTGTAACTTGTGATATATTATTTGCATAGATTAGTCAGTAGTTATGCATTATAAAACAGATTAGGAAGAGCATTAGTGTCAATCTATATGCATCTTGTGCAGTTCATTATGGGTTCAATATTATCCGGCCTACTCAGTGCATGTAAACATTTTTAGTATACTTTGTTATAGTAGTAGCTTGGAATGAATAGTGTGGATGTATACTCTAAAGGATGGTTAGATTTGAAGATGGGTATATTAAGACTGTGATGCTAAGCACAACTGAGTCAAGTAATGTAGCACAAAAAAGTTTTATCTGAGGGAGATTTCTGATAGTGGGCTATTTGAATGAATGGGAATAATTCATAACACTCTGGTGCTCATGTCAATCATTTTTTCACCGATAAGAGGAGGCTAAAGTGGTAAGGCAGAGTAGGAAAGTAAAGCAAAGGCTGGTAAATTCAATTCAAGTGTTGTAAGATAGAAAAGCACTAAACAAGTCAATAGATAAATAAATAAGCAAACTCCACAGAGCAAGCAAAGCACAAGGTTTAGAGCATAAGAAAGATAAATTGCTCCTCTCTTGCATTATTACTCTCCATTTCCACCAGTCAAGAAAGAAAATATGTTAAGTTTCTAAACATGCTGTTTATACATACTTGTGTACATATGTGTAACCGATATAGGTTTTTTCTTATAGGTACTGTTTTCTAATAACAAACTGCAGTTGTGGTATAGTTAGTGTGTACAACAAGAGAGATAGAGATGTAAGTAGGTAACAGTAGAAGTAAGTCAAAACCACTTTGTGTACATAAATAGAGCTTATTCAATTGAATTGAAGTGAGCTAAATTGCTCTGGTTTTAAAGAGTCAGGACAAGATGGCAATAAAATCATTTGAGATTAGTGGCTGAAAAGTTTGTGAACTCTCCGATTTCAATTTGCAACGTTTTCGGGATTTTCTCTCAAGTTCTTTCTCCTCTGGGGAAACAATATTCTCTCCGTTCAAATTCAAATGGCGCAATCCACAAAGATTAATGATGAGGAGCATAAAGCATTTATGTTACACAAGATTTATTTAGAGGAATGTCTTGCTATTATATTACAGTACGTTACATTGCAATGCATTACATTAGTCTGGGTTACATGTGTACAAAGAGCTAGGGAAGGGAAAACTTTGAGGTATTCTATCGATCCTCTTTTAAAAGTCGTTCTGAGTGTTGCAAAAGTACATAAAGCTATACGCATCAACTATTATGCCATGAAGTGCATACTCTTCATATTTATATCCAAAACACAAAACTCTTTTCTTGACCAGTGCAGTTCGGTGTATGTACATAGAATAGTTATGTTTGTGTACAGCCAATCTTTCGTATGAATAAGTGGAAGACATGAATCAACCAAGGATATAAAGAAATATCGTCAAATAAATAAAATCTATCTCTATCCATCACTCCCTTGATATAAAATGTACAAGAATGACGTTTTTGTTCATTTAGCACAGATAGCCTGTGTTCTGGACCATAGCACAATATGGTATTACCATATAGCAAGGTTTGCATAATTAACATGACACCAGTTCGTCTACTGCACTAGAAAAACTCAGAAATATTTATCAGGCCTAAAATGGGGTGAATTAATATATTTTATGTTTTAATACAATTACTACCAAGTAGAGAAAAAAGTTTCCTTTGCTCACAAAACGAGCGTCTTGTCCTTTGATAAAAGAGCGATATAAATTACGACAGATATGGCAATGTGCTACTAGGTTATATATTATGTTTATGAGCCGTTACAGTAAATATTTGAGGTAAGATAGAAAAACTGTCAAAATCAAGATAACTTTGTTTGAATTGGAAATAGTTCACTTATAGTAGAACGCAATAAGTCATTCTGCGTACTATACGAGAATAATGATGTCTTAGACTGTCTGAGTGCCTATACCTACTTTTGGTACAATAATTTACTCAACTACAGATACTAATAAGCCCCAAGTAGTAGTTATTCATTTACACAAATACATTAGCAAAAGTTACGTTAGTTTAGAGAAGCAAAGCGTCCAGCTCATATTTGTAATCTTTAATGGGTCAATGTAGCGTTGCTAATGTTAATGTAACGTGTAAGGTACACAATGAAATTTATAGAGATGGATGAGAGTATTTCTAACTAGAAGTAGGATTACATTGCTTTGTACCACTACGAAGTGTGGAGCAAGCACACATTGATTATGAATGAAGAGCTTGAATGTATAGCAGAATGGTTATAGGTATAGTTGTAGTAAGTAGCCAGAGACCCAAATCAAGAGAGAGGTAGTTGGCCTCAGTTTGAGCATTCCTCCATAATTCGCAGTAAGTCACAGAGAAATAGTTATTAGTTGCTTGGCTAGTGAAAAGGACAGAGTGCTCAGGTTAAGAATTTAAGTGGACAACAAGCCACGACTTTAGTGTTCACTTGACTTGAAGTGACATGACATGACATTATTGATATACTTTTCTGCTGAGTATTGACATTTATTTCTTTTGGCACAACTTGACTTGGTTTCACTTCTATATGGTCAGTGTCCTGTGTGAATAGCAAATACAAATGTTTGGCTTATAAGGAGAAATTCTGCTCACTGAGAAAATAATGTTGTGATTTGTGCCTTTTTGGCGCACGCTGTGGTGTGGGCTTTGCCTTTGATTGGGACTTGCAGACGAAAACAAATTGTAAATTAACTGAGGTGTCCTAATTCAATTACTTTGCTTTGGTTTCCTTCGATTTGACTTTGTCTATAAACTTACATAGTAATTTGTCTAATATACAATATTAGAGAGACTATTATTTCCATTATGGTTCATTTGGCGGCTGCTGTTGTGGTCTCGTCTTGTCTAGACGGACATTTATGTCTGTAAATTTACACAGTGAACATTTATTCCTCTCTCTCTCCTGTGCGAATTCCATTGCTGCACATAACACGTATCCTATCTGTATGAAAGTAGAAAAGCCGAATTTTTTATCACAAGCAGTTTCACAATCAGTCTGTGTAAAGCCACCTTGTTCCTTGATTTGATAATGGGAAAATACGTTGGACACGGCATACATTAAAAAACTATGAATACGAAATTAGCTTCATTTGACTTAGTCAAGCAGGTTTTAATAAACATCAATTTGCCTTTACCGCTCTAACTGTGTACTAGTGTGAATTCTTATTTCTGTATACCTACTACCGTATTATAACCTTAGCATATCAGTTCCAACAATCATTCACAAGTTGACAGTCCGCAATGAGCAATTAAATACTCCCATCGCTTCACTTTATGAGCTATTAACTGTACCATATAAAATAAAACACACAACATAACACAAGTCAACAATTTATACACGAGCAGGAGCTCCACTACAAAATTTATATGAGCCCAACTCATATATCTACGTATAGAAACGTTTTATAGATATACCCATGTGCACATAGGTAATGCAAGTCCATGTGCACATACAGGGAACGACACATAATACAGACACATTATTATTACAAGCTCAAGACAAGTCAGCCCACAATGAGCCAACCCGGCGATTAGTCTTTATTTGGGCGATACGATTAGCCTCTTAGATAGCTTAGCTTATGGGAGCTACATTTACATTAGCCCGACTTACATACACTTGCATTATTTCAGTGTAAGTGTCCCTATAAATAATAAAGTGTTTCGTATACATATGAACTTACATTCAAGAACTAGAGAAATAGAGCATAGTTGCTAATATCATGCAGATATATACACAGTAAATCTCCCAAGAAGGGAGTATAAGTGCACACAACAACTATGTACTGGGAATAAAGCATTGCCTGCCTTCGGTCGGCTGGTTAAGTTTGACTTTCCTTTTTGTCGGTCATGAATTTCGTGAGAAGATGTTAATGTCTATATTAAGAGTTAAACTAACAAAACAGAAGAGAGCATTTATAAGCATGATGCATACTGTCGTTAATGCATGTAGCTAAATAGAGGTTTTTATATGCATTCATTTACAAGCAGCTTACTTACTTAACAATGACTGCGACCAGATATTCATCTTGATAATTTGCATTTGATATACATGGACTGATATACAATAATTCCCGTCTCTATTATGCTCACTTAGGAAGCTGAGTGGACTGGCATGGCGTGGCATAAAGTAAACGACACAATACATTACTTTACGACTTGGATTCATTCAGTCCATTCTATTGTTTTAAACTTGAATGTTAACTTACATATGTTAGCCAACTCTGTTGATATCTTGTCATGCAATACTCAAGTCAAATCAACTTAAGTTCAATTCAAAAAGAAACCTATACAAGTTAAGTCCATTATAAGGAGGTCTATAGCTATCTGTGTGTGTCTGCATGAAATATAAAAATGAAAGCATGTTCTTCACATTGTTTGACACTCGCATGGCATGACATTTATAATATCCTCTTAATTTTCCTTTCATCACATTAAAAACTAATACAGATATCTCACTCCGTTCGCTCCCGTCATGTCGTGGATTTAATTATTTTCGCACAACTCGAGCTATTGATATGCAGAGGCAAAGTTCACTTGCACTTCTCAATGAAACGAAGCGACAGGACATTTATAACTAATCACGTACTATTAATAGACAGGCTTATCTTGCAAAGTCTGTTGTGCAGATATTTTGCTCATTAGCGCTACATTTGCAGTTGGTTAGTTACAAGGTCCGGAGGTTAAGCCTTGGCTAGGTCCAGGCCTTACTAAGTACAATGGGAGGATTAAAATGTTATTTTTAGATCGCTACAAAAATATTTACTGTAAGTTCAAAAACATTAATCCTACCTACCGGCAAGTCTAATTGTTAAGTACACATGTATGCTAATACATGGATGTTAGACAAGATTTTCTAGAATTTATGTAGAATTTTTTAGAGTACGGAACAAGGGAAATGAATTTACTGAAGGAAAAATCCTCGGTGTGTAATGCAAATGGAACTCGATTAACAGTAACAAAAAATGAAGAATTTTCTCTGACTAAAAGGCAGAAATAGAAGGAAGACAAAACAGTATTAGAATTTTCCGTTTCGCTCTATCTACACTTAGTGTGTAGTGCACTCTGATGTGCTGTGTGGTTTAGCTGTACTTTTATCACATTACATCATATGAATACAAACACTCGGAAGCATGTGAAAATATATGTATCTGTAAAGAGGATCTAAAAAAATTGGCATGATATTTTCGTAGGCTGTCTTCACGAGAGTTACATTACATCATAGTCTAATCTTCCTTCCCTTCCTTACACTTGTCTATGCAGTATTTCGAGTATTTCCCCACTATAGGTGTATAAATATGTCTAGCTCTATTATCTGCAAGTATGCATGCCATTTAGACATGAACTCAAACCCAAGTTGCAATTTGCACTGTCTCTGTTGATTTTAGGGAAATTGTTTTGAACTTTATAGTGTTGTGTGTTTAGGTATTTATTTCTGTTCATTTGAATTGTTATTGCAGTTCTTCGAGTACATTTTCATGAGATAAGTACACACCTACGACACCTAGTAAACAGGTGTGTTGAATAATTACATTGGATAAAGACATTATATTTTTGCTTATCGTGATTTCTATATAATAAAATAGCAATTTGGGAAACTGTAGATAATAATAGCTATCAGTAGTTGTGAGAGGTACTCTAGGTGGATCTTCAGATTGAAAATATATATTATGTAACAGTACTTGTGACTGTAATGAAAATCATGGAGATTTCTGATTTCACTTGATATCTCAAGTATATTTCACACACGGAGACATGAGAAATGGTCTGATTCAGTCTGACCTGACCACATCACATCATAACCCTATAGCTAAAGCTTGTGTACATATTTAGAGGTAGCAAGCGTTATTCATGTCCACATAATATTATTGTAAACTGAAATAAATGTACCAGTTCTATGATATAGTTATATAGTTAGCAGATGCACTTTGATATCAAGTCAGAGTGCAGTCAGTCAGTGTCTGTGATGTGTAGAATGGAATAAGACTTGATATACATGTATGTACTTCTCCTTCTGCTTCAGATCTAAAAGTGCCATAAAAGTAGTCTGATATATCATTCCTCCTGCCATTTATTCACCCATCGAAATCTGTTTTATCGCGATTCACTTTCCTCATACAATCATCACAGAACGACGATACGATATGAAATGTTATACAAAGTATCCCAACACGTTACGTTGAAATGGTTACTGTATATGTAGTTGCGAGAGAAAAAGTACTTAGAAGAACAATATAGTAGTAGATCTGATGTATGGATGTATATGTACATAATTCTAACACCAAGTAACCACCACACACATGACACGGTGGTATTACATTATTACATTATATTCTGTTATGTTACACCAAATCTATCTCAAGTGAGACTTCCTTTCGTTTCCTGCTTTTCCCCGCTCGACAGAGAACGCATAGGTAGTCCATACACCCCGAAAAAGCGCAAAAAGTAATAACTCTTCAGGTCATCTCATATATTTATAAGAATGACCAAGGATCTTATATGAGCAGGAGGGAGTAGCTGATGGTGCAAAATGACCATAAATTCATAAGCGACAACGCAGGCTGCTAAACGTCTCATTAAGTCATCTCCAGTAGCTTATGCTCTCGTGGGCTTGAGATATTAAGACAGACCAATGTGTTATTACTACCTTATGTACTTATAATAAAAAGAACAAGTCGATCCAAACCAATCTATCTCTAAACTATGTATTAACAGCGATTACAACAAACCGACGAATCTCCTATCCTGTCTTTTCCGTATGTACCTTCCAGTCACTTTACTTACAAAGAGTTTGGCAAAAGTTTTCCCAGCACATACATACACACTTACAAAACCTCTAATAGCATATACTTTCTTTCCATTTGCGGCTTCACGACAGAAAGAAGAATGGGAAGTGAATATATTGCTAAGATTTTATGACTTTCATCCTTTAATACGGCCTTTGGTCACTCTTAGGTATTTTTGGAATGCACTTTAACTTTCCCTTCACTGATAGAAAGATAGCAGCTCTCTTCTTCTTCCCTAAATACAATCTCGGATCCAAATAAAAGTATTACTGTCTGCTTTGTCCACGGGTGTTTGTACGCATACCAGAAACATTCGAGAATAAAATTTGATTGTTAGCAGATACATACTATACTGGATATTCCTTCCACACTCTGCACACATTTACAAAATCAAAGCTAATGCTCCTGTCCTTTAAGTGTCTTTTTACCCTCGACTTTGATTTCTGTACAAAGAATAAATACTCGCCACCCTATAGTGTTACATTCCCAGTATCAAAATCAAAGTACCAAGTTAGAATACACATACCTAAGTACTAATTTCATTAAGCTAATGAAAGTCAGTGATGCGAAACTAAGGAACTAAGTAGAAAACCAACTATGAACTTTCCTACTACGGAGAAACATGTGAATGCGAAATACAAACGAGTAATCCATTCAGATGGCTAATGTAAGTAAAGCAACCCATTTGAATCTTGATGACATACTTAAGGCGGTTGAGACAATGATTTGATGGGATGAGATGACTCACACCGGCACCTTTGCATAATAAATGCATCTCTACTGTTTCACTCGCCTAGATAAACAAAACTCCCCTTTTCCTTAAGTGCCTACCAATTCTCTCCACTCCTACTAAGTACTACTTCCTAACATTACAACACAAACTGCATCATAAGACTAGAGCACAAAGAGACTTAACCTATTGAACACTATACCTAATTGCTAAAAGCATATATTACTTGTATACTCCAGGTGGAGACAACAGTAAATATCCCATTACTTTTATTACAAATGGAAATAAAGGAGGGTATCAAGGAAGGCTCTGCGCTCATTTACTTTGTTTTGTCGAATCTGATGACATGTAAAGCCTAATTTTTTGTTCGCTGACTTTTCCTGCGCATGGGACTCTGCTTTATATGCAGCTTTTTGTAAAAATTATTTAGTGATAACAAATCAGAAGCATATAAATTTTGAACAAGATAATAATAATACCCAAATGATCCTACCATAAAGTAAAACTGAAAAGATACCTAGTTGAGTTATATAAATGGTATACCAACAATAAGTCAAGTGCAAGTCACAGTCAGCAGGTGTAGGTGTATAATGCACGGACTCTAAAGGAAGACGTATTTGTCCCTAAGGGAGTCGAATGTGTCCGACTAATACCTAAATTATGATAAATACGCAGACCAGATTAAATCCTACATTTCAGTTTACTCTTTCCTGCTCTTCCTACCATTAGACCCTTCTACAAGAAATACCTACTTGGTCTACTAACGTCATTATTGCTAGAAAACCATTGCAGCCTGACTAACTTCCCATATCATGACTAAAATAGGTGCTCACATAGATACAACATTTGTGCCTATATAACGAAGAAAACAGATTCCTTTAAGACAATCAGTCCCATGTTCCGAAGGATTACAAATATATGTACATCTCTATCTAAATTTCTTTCCTTTCTGGAGATCGCTACAAAAAAGATTACCAGTGCATATAAGGACCATTAGGATATTGCATAACACATGAGACAATTCCAAGTTATATGTTTTGCCATATGCGCTCACTCCGTTCAATCTCTATACACTGGAAACAGGTACTTTTCTATCTTCCAACAAAGTAAAGCATTTGTTATCCCGTGCAGAATGCAACTCTTATTCTCATTTTGTGTTTTATATGTTTTGATGCTAAGGACAATTAGTTCTCTGTGTAGCATTCGTCCCTTGAGATTTCCTCCTCTATGGCATTTGTAGTGATAAAAGCCTCATTTTTCTCTTCCTGCTCACCAATTGTTACTTTTGCATTTGTACAATCTGTACTTACTAGATAATCATTCTGTCTCCATTTACTATTTCCGTGAGCATTTTGTCTTCCTTATTATATTTTGAATATCCACATGTGAATTTGCAAACCAAATTGGCTTAACTGTTTTGTTTGTAATGCCTTATCATCTTAGGGAAAATATTGATAAGCAGAATTAGAAAAACAGGAACTTATTTTATCATTCTTCACAATACCCGAATGCATATTATATTACAAAATTACAAATGCATAGCTACAATGAGTGTACTGCGATTTTAACACTGTGTGCATACTAATGGCTTGTCTAATAGATGTATAGAATACACACTCTATCTATCTTCTATCTAGTATCAAGATTTTAAAAAAATTGGCAAAAGTTACAAACGTAATTAATTTACTTTACGTCATTTATTTTACAACCCACATGTAGAACTATTCCTACCAATGT
>JABASH010001147.1:0-28935 GCA_019776445.1 Tomocerus maximus
ATGAATTTTGCCGTATCATGGTGAACATAATCCTTTCAGGTTCACTTCTTCCTAAGGAATTTAATATACTTTACATTCTGGCACATTTAAGTAACTGTACATTACTAATGTATACCAAACTAAGTTTCATTAGCATAATATTTTACCTATTTATGAAATAATTAGTTATGTTAATCATAGAGTTAGTGAGCACATCAAATTCTAATTTCTAATCAACTCAGTCTAATTTTCTCATCATAATGACAATAATGAGTATATTATTGTTTAGGGAATGGCTGAAATGGAATAAAGGGATTAATTTTACAATACTCAATACAATGTCCGCGAAACACAATCGTAAAAACTTTCCCTAATTAACGAAAGTAGAAACACGTTAGTAGGATTGCATGATACTTTATATATTCGTGTTCATCCAAAACTGACAATAAAATGACATGAATAGAAAAGTAGGAAAATGTCTAATCCCTTCTGCATTGGGAATTGACTGAGTCAGTGTTACTACCATAATCTAGCTAACTGAGTCGACTGCTTTCATTTCTTATCCACTTTCACTATCAATATTGATAGACCAATTTCCCTATTACGGCTACCACTCCAGTCTGCCAACGAACACGTAAATAGCAACAGGACACAATGACATGTTTGCAGACACACACACATTGAATAATGGACTGCTTGAAGTAATAATGGGGACTTTATATTTTGCAAACCCTTGTTGCGACTGATTCATTACCAAATTACCAATACAAGTACAGTACTGAAGTAGGTCTTGTTATTAAAACAGACTTTCTCCTTTTTACGCGTCTATATGAGTGTAAACCGTATATAATAGCAGGAAAAGTTAACTGATCCGGTATAAACTGCATCCTTGATATAGTTACTTTTCGAGGAATTACTACTCAACTACACACTCACTAACAACTAACGTTCGTACAAATGCAGCGTAAAGTAGGGAATGGGGAACTGATTGTCAGATAGAAATAATGGTTGTTCCACCAATGAAGTACTCCATCAGACATGCTGACTCAGAATATCGCAAAAATAAATAAGTCAACACGCTGTGTACTCTACGATACTATGAATGTTATCCTTATCTCATCGGCATTAACGAATCCCGCTCTCGCACAAGTATAACATTATATCTATTATAGTAAGTACCTATTGAGTTCGTGCTAAGCTTAGGGTTTTATACATAACAAAATCTTATGCAAATGCTAGTGCAAAACGAATACGACTACGTTTTTGCAAAAATTATACGATACACATCACAGTTACACTACCGTATACTTTTGCAAGCCAAAATATTCTGGGAAAATATACGACTAGGTTTATTTTCACACAGTAGGTACCTCAATCATGGATGTATGTACATTTTGTGTCTAATACAACACGCAAACTTCGTATGATAGAAATATCCATAAAATCTGCATAGGTCCTTGGTTTGCACTGCAGACAGACATTTATCATGGGCACGAATGAAATAATTTTGAGATAGAAATATAGAATACAGAATATTATCAGTATTCTATGCATAACATATAAGACAACGTGGTTAACGACTAACGACCTTCCTAGTGTTCCTAGTATGAACAAGCTACTAAGTCTAAATTTTTAATAAGGTTTGCGAAACGGGTAAAATAATGTGAGATACTACACACAAAGTGTACTGCGGAGTGCGGAGTATGTGTGTTCATATTATGTAGAAAGCATGTCTTGACAATCTATAGGTATTTATCCAATTTATTTAGGGTACAACGGAAAAGTGCAAGTAAGGGAATAGGAAACCGTAAAAGTGAGTAAACAACCTTCACAACTGTCGTTCTAAATACACAACCATATTTTACGCTTATCGTTTCTCTTGGCAGAACAGACAATAAAACAGAGAAATAGTTGGACTAGGTAAGGTACACGTTGTACCAGTAATAAATAAATGTTTTCCTCGGCTCACTTTCCCTTCAGTTTTACAACATGTTTACCCTACTTGCACAGACTTAACACATATAACGTGGAACCTGCACACGTTGCATATATGAATTGTAGTACCTACCTCATGTCACTAATACGAAATCAGACATTATAGGATATACTTTCATTTGTCACAACTTCGATAACGTCCCACTTGTATACATACTGTCCGTANCCACTTGTATACATACTGTCCGTATTCCTCTATCTAAATGAGATTTTCACAGAGGAAGAAAGATAAGGACTGACATGACAGTACATTACTACGTATCAGCAGTCAACTTACAGTTCATTTCAAATTGGACTGCCTAAACATTTCATTGATCCTCAGAGAAAAGTTGTCTATCATGTTAGTACCAAATTATAGCATTACTACTAAATGATGTATGCCTTGAAGCTATAAGGTTGACATTTCCGAAATAGAAAACTAGACAGGATAGAGCACGTTCAACTTGAACTTATGATTATGATGGAATACTTTTAATCAAAGCACAAACGCTATAAATAACTTATTCCTGTGTGTCTACTTGTATTGAAACAATGAGCAGCTGAAGGCTATTGTAAATTGTAATTATGCATAATAATGATAAATCAGGCAGAAATGAAATTACATGGTACAATGCATTAGAATATAAAATGTAGAAACTCAATTTCTATTCAAAGAACTAAGTATAGAGTCTGTGGAGAGAAATTTTGTTCAGAATACCAAATAGGCCAGAAGTCCGCATTAGGAACCTAAATTCCTACAAATAGAGGAAAGCATGAAAGTTCAAGAAGTATAAACATTACACACCCTTGATACTTATTGAACACACAAACAGAGGAAGAAAAAAATTAGATTGATTACAGACAGACAAAAGTAGTTTTCCATTCCAACAAGATCTCTTCCCATCAATTTTCGCTAAATCCCATTTAACTTTCTTTTCTTAATCTCTGATACTGCTTTAATTTATCTTTGCAATACTCTATTTGTATCACAGAAGTACCTCTTTAACTTTCAACAGTTGCACTGCACTTAAACACTGTAAGTGATACGCAAAGAAAACTGCATCTTACTATACTCAGGGTCTATAGGGACTTTTCGAGTATACTTAAATTTTATATTAGAAAATTGGACCTTGGAGATTTTTTTCTTTATCAAGAGTATTATAGAGGATCGGAAACTGCAACATTCATCAATACTGATTGCTTGAACAAAGAGGAAGAGCATCGTTAGCTGGATTTATGAATCGTTAAATATCCTTACTACAAATGGCCAAGTTGTCAAAGATGTAATGAAAATTTAAGAGCGTTGCGATATATTTTTTGCTCGTAGTACTATGTATGTAATACTATTTGCACAGACTCCAAAGATTAGGCACTCATCCATGGCCACACTACGAAGAAAAAATACACTTGAACATTCATGATAGTAAATGTCTGAAAATACTAACCTCTCGTAAGCTTGTAAGCTGGGAAAATTGCAATTCTTCATTTGTTTGCACAATACATCAAAGAGTAGGTACCTATGCACTAAATCTGATTTTACAACTGGATATGTTTATACCATGCAAGATGCATCACAAAACCGACCCAGAAGACTCTCTATGGAATAGACAATTTCACTGTGAACGTCACAGGCATAAATCGAATAGCTTTAAAAGTAAAATTTACACAGTACATTTTTGTCGTGCTCTATTTTACTCCGAAAATAATTCCAATTTGACTACCTCCTTCAGATAAAAATATAACTCTGAGAGGATTTCCGTCCATTTTCAAGACTCTGCAGAAAAGTAGAAGTAGAATTGTACTCAGAGGAATTCTGTTGAATGCAGGCATTAAATAAGTTACCAACAGAATGCAATGAATGTCACTGATACATTTGCACAATATTCGTTATGCACTGCTAAACTTACCATGCAATTGTGTCTCGAGGGTTCCTAACATAATAAACCAAAGTCCGTAGTCCATACACTTCTGAACTAAAAATGGCTAGAAATTGCTTTGCATCGCCTCGTTGTTCATGTTGCATACTTTTGTAAAGAGAAAATTCATTGCGGAAACCTCACATGGTGGGTTCTCTTGAATTTTAAACATTAGCAAAGACACCAATCTTTCCCGAATTTCGATCTAGAACTGTTACTATTTAATTCTTAAAGTCCTTATCTGCTGACGTAACGAGCACTGCAATTACAACCACCCTTACATACAGACAATCCGAAAGTAATCAAAAAATAATGCAGAGCAGTATTAGTATGCTTTACTTCATTATTTTCAGTTTCACTGCTAGTAACCCAATATAGGATCAAATGGTTATGTATAGCTACTTATAAGAGTTTGTCCACATGGTGTATCCGATCAGAAATCAGTGAACAAACAACAACTTAAGACTTGTAAAGGACTTTGATGGATGGAGCTGGTACTAATCGCATGTGCATTTAATATAATAGAAGTTCCAGGAGAGAGAAAGACAATTCAAACTAAGTATAGAGGACTTAATGACAGTAAAGCAGCCGAACTATACTTTGGTTCGTCTTTGCATAAAAGTAAACAAAGTAACCGACGAAGATGCCGAAACGACTCATATTTCTCTGAAGAAGATAATGCATTGTATTTACTATGTGGTCCCAGCTATGCTTATAGTTACACTTACTTAGATCTGAAATTGTAATGCGAGAGCGTGAGAGCAAAGGAAAAGAATAAAGAGCTAATGCTCGCCCGGGACTTGTAACCAGTTGGAGTTCATCAGAGCATCATTCAATTTACTTCTGCACTGCTAATGTGTTTATACAGTTGAGCCGAGGAGAGTAAAAGGGAGAAAAACGGAGGCATGATAATGTGATTCTTTAGTCAAGTCAAGTCACCTATCTGCTATTTGTATCTTCTTCCAAACAGAAACAAAACTCCTGCACTTATCTACACGTTTCTTTACTCACACTGACTGTCATGTTCTATATAAATATATCTATACATTATCAAAATACTTTTTGTGTATTAGTTATCTTTTTTGCCTTTGAAGTCCATTACATCTAACTTTTGTTATTTATTTTCTATTGATCTTATTCAACTCTTCCGTTCACTCACCCCAGTCACTGTGACATTGCATCATAATCAGTCTCAAGAAAGTAAATTACATTATTGTAAACGTAAGGGGGTTGGAAATAAATCCCTTTTCGGTAATAGTACACAATTTTTCAAATTCTAGATGCAACAGTACTACATCAAGATATGCACTTTAAGAAAATGATTCATACCTAACAAAAATAATCTCCATATATCCTTACTGTCGTACCATTATTTTTGATAGGTCTATGCAAATGCATGTTGGAGTAATATTTATAAACCCCAGACAGTAAAAGGGGAAACTGTAGTTCAGCATCTGACGCAACAGCAATTTTCAGATAATTCAATGTATAGTAATAACGTAACTAAAGCCGTTTCTCTGGTTTAGCACCTACGCAGCAAAGATAAGCTAACCATTTTCATACAAATATTTTTCTGCAGCAAAGTATTAGCAAAGAATTTATAGGGTGATGCTATATAGAAGAAAATTCAACTTATTGAACATTCACATTTGGTTGAAAAAGGGAGAGAAGTGAAAAGACCATAAGAAAAGAGGAAAACAGCAATTTCTTCCCTGAGGGAGACAAAATATTATTGCTTACTTACTAGCCTACCTCCACGTAGGTATAAGAGCTGTGAGGTAGGGAAAACGTAAACAAAATCCAGCCAAGTGGCATCAGAAGCGCCCAGGGGGAAATCCTCATCCGCATTTACATTCAACCCTTCAATCAATAGTGTGTAATTCGGAAGGTAGGAATCAGATTTTGTTAAGAAAATCAGCTCTACTCTCCCGTAGATAGATAGATGCACAAATAAATCAAATAGAGATAGAATAATCAAGTTTTGAGCTCTTCGCTTCGTTCATCCACAGTTATAAGCTAACCACTACACTCTACACAGAGTGAAACAAACCAAAAAGAAGGAAGGGGATGAAGGGAATCAAACTATGGATTTTCCCTTCCCAGGCTCAGCTTTATTTTACTGATAAGTACACATGAACACGAACTGTCAGTCAAAACATACAAATGGAAATGTGCCTATGAAGAAATAAAATCCTACATGCTACAAGATTAGATTAGGTGTCTAGGATTTGTCTTATGATGAATCGTAAGACAATTATATTACTTTTTACAATTTTTACCTGCTGCTGTGTGTAACATAGTAAAACTAACTTAATTGATTTTAAGAATCTTTTTTGACTCTGTATTTAGCTTTTAGAAACATTAAACTGATAAAGTGATAATCTAAATGTATACAATAATAAATAGCAGGGATTGCAGTACAGACTCAAGATCCTGGTAACACTGATTAGCTTGTAATTAACAAAACAGGATTTCCTAGTGCAAGTACCAACATGGCTGGATGTACAATGCAAACTTTTTGGTGAATAGGTAAGAATAATTTGCACTTTTTATAAGAGAGAACGTGAGGGAGTTAGATGGAGGTAGATAATTATTAATTAGTAGTTTCCACGCAATAGAGAATGAACTCACCCGAAAAGGTCCAGCAGCCCCATCATCTATCTCCAGAACGTATCCTTCGACGAAGGAAGTTGGAGGTGGCTGCCAGGCTACTGTCACACTGTTGTTCTCTGCACTGCATTCCTCTGGAATTATCATCGCTGGCCCTGGAGCTGTAATCGTACAACAACCATCATCATTATCATTATCGTCAGCTAGAACCGTCGTTACCATTAAGTAGCTTGTGTAGCCTGTTATGTGGTTAACTATAATATGTGCGTATACTATACAATCCACTGTGCGTAGTGCTCTATGAACTGATTGTAAGAGGACAAATAAAATTACATTGTAAAAGCGCCATTGCTTTAGGTATACAATCCCTACATGTACATACATATATTATAAACCTTAACCAGATAACAACCATTATCATTTCGTGGCTACATATTTCTAACTCCATCAGTGCGTAATGTGTATGTGATGCGATGATTCAAACCAACTGCTAATTGTAATCATAGTGTTAAGCTAATTCTCCTTAAAGATTGATGTCTATGATGCGTAGAATTTCAGATAAGATTCCACTGTCAAGAGACAAAAAGTGTTTTAAGTTATTCTGTATAAATGATATACTTTAAAAAAAACCTTGCATAAGACATTATAATCTAATCTACCTCCTGTAGAAATTCCTGGGCACATGAACTTGGAGAAAAAGTTGCATGACACTACTATAAGATAATGCGTAAGACGCATGAGAGTGTTACTAACAGATGCAAACGCATTTCATTTGATTACATCTTTTATAGAAGGTACACACAAAAATTCGTAAGTGGATTTTATAACGTATTTACACAAATATTGTAGAATTCCAATAAAAACGACTCTATTCGAACTACTTTGACATTGATGACATTAATATCCATTAAAATTTGACTGGGGAGTAAGAAAGGACGGGATTTCTGTCACCAAAAAGTCAGTGGCATAGTTATAAAGGAACATAGGCAGTTCTACCTATAAGTAGATATCTTGGTGGAGTAACTGGCAAAGAATCAAAACTGCCATTATTCCTATTGTATGACGGGAGGTTCTATTTTTATATTTATGCGAGCTTTAGTGTCTTCTTTTAGAGGTTGGAGCACATTTTCTTCCCCATTGTAAAGTTGCATCGGACAAAAGAAGGGACCGGAAGAATTATCCGATCAGTACTGTCTTTACGTAAGTACTATCCATATTACATATGCGTAGCAGACCAGTTCTTTACGCAGTAAATGTACTATTATAAGACTATAAGGAAGCCTTCGTGGCAATAAAAGGGAAAGATACGCATACTTATGATTATGGGAAAGTCTCCCATATGTTAGCGACAGAAGAGACGAGGACGCGAGGATGTAAAACGAAGAAATGCACTCGACATAACCATACGCACTACGGAACGCACTTTTATTTTTGTACATTTCACTGGTGTGGAAATATACTTTGAGAAGAATAGCGGGAGCGGGTGTAGTTTTCCTTCTACTTTATGTTACATTATTGTCCGCTCTTCCCTGCAGTTGTATAGGTATAAGTCTGTAAAAACGCCCGCCCACGAAAGAGGAAGACGTCGAGGCAGAGGCACTCAAGACAAAAGCAATTTGATGGAGGAGAAGGAGAACAAGTCAAGGAAGGAAAAACAGGAGGACACGGCACCAAATCTACGAAAAGCAAGAATCTAATACCCGGGAAAAGGAATTCGGAGACCGCCGGCTTAGAATAAGAAAACATGGAACGGGACATGGACTCAAATACACGGCCTGTCTTGTAGTGTCTTGTGAAAGCACTATTATCAAAGCAGTCTCTCTTGTTGGTCTGGCACTGTTTGTTGGTTTGCTTTTTGGTAGTCAAGCACTACTTTTATTTCGATCAACTCCCTCTTAACGCTCCTAGTATGTACTTATGTCTAGTGTGCACTTATGTTCTATGGATATGGACACTGGACATGTCTATAGTTGATGCACATTCACACACATCCTTTCATCGCCCAACGTCCAATGCACATGGACTCTACTCTCCTAAGTGCAGAACATCACAACAGACATTCGAATCTACATCTGACACTTACTATAATACATAACAATGAGTTAATAATAAAACCTACCGTTCACTCAAGAATTTCCGAACAAAATTATCTAATTTCTATTTTCATTGCTCACACTCAGAATGTACAAATAATGCTAGTAAATCTCTAGTGTCAAGGAATAAAAGGATTTATGAATGTATTCGCGTGATATTAGTCTGCTACAGTCCAATAAACCAATGCAATCTCGGAAATATAGAGATTTGAGAAGAATAAATGGAAAAGTAAATCCAAACGGCTATGATACTACTATTCAATCCGCTCCGGAGCTTCAATGAAGATCAAAGAGAAAGGTTCAATGCCATTCTGCTCTTCTGACTTCCCATCTCCGACTTTCTCCGTCCCTAACTCCATAATAACAGGAATGGCAGAAATGAACTCAGTCGCTATTCACTATGTCCTCATCCTGTATTAGATCTATATTACGGAAGGAAATGATAGAAATACAGTCTGTGTGGGCAGTAGGAGATACTACACGCATAATGTGACTAGTTAGTTATATATAGACCTCTCTTGTACATCCTGCCCAAGGATATAAAGGGACTGAACGACAAGGATTCAATGTTGAAATTAACGCTAAACGAGATCCATATTCCATCCACATAGATATACTTAATGATATAACTGTCTTTTAGCACACATCATTGGCAAAGAGATTTAAAGAAGATGGGCAGAATTCAGTTTTCCATTTCTCCACTCAGGCATGAGTCATGAAGGTAAGAACATTTCAGTTCTTAGCACAAAATTTTCTTTTTTACTTAATTTTGAAATTTCAAATCCAATGCTAGGTTAGGTTTATACATACAAAACAGTTGTTGAGGGCAAAATAAACTCCTTGAATTGCAAATTGATACCTAAACAAAAAATAAACCTACTGAATTATTGTATTACACTAAACACGAATCGGTGGCATACACTGACTCAATCCCATCTCTAGGATATTCACCATAAAAATCGGAAATCTGTAGCAACAAACGGACAGTATTAGTTCTATAGTAAATGAGGTATGATTATTATTACATCCAAACGCCTAGACTTCTGAAGTAATCTGTCTATATCTCATTTGTCCAGTCTGTGCAAAATTATATCGATATTCTTTCTTTTTTCCGAAGCAAGTGGTAATACCCAAGCAGCACAGGGCATTACTTTGTGCATACTGCTGGGAGATATAGTTGGAGATGGAGACAAGAGAATGGAAAGTGAAGAAGAAATAGTAAAAGAAGCATTAGAAATAAAGACTGCCCAGTCAATCCGACCTCCTGTTTGGTGGAGTTGGGTAGAAAAGGCAGACATAAAGGAGACAATAGTGTGTTGAATAGAATGACCCACACTCATCTCATTTCTCTTGCTTGCTTATTACAGATATACTGAGATGACTGTTCGTATATACATGTAGGGAGCTGTCTGACATAGAACATTGTGCTTTGGACTAAAGACCACACGAGGAAACATTACGATAAATGAACTTTGCTCCAGGATTACGGGTGGTTGGGGAATCTGAAATCTGCTTCCTTCTATACTTCTTGAATGGTGAATGGTGAACGGTGAACCGGGTGGACTACAAATAGACGCGTCTGTCTATTCCACTGGACCTGGAAATTCTGTCTAACGGTTTTGTTTGAAAGAGCCTAGATAGCTTGAGGCTGAATGTGCGTTTTACGGCTTGGAAACTCCATTGGCACTCATACTAATTTATAAAACCTTTCACCTAAAATTTCTCTTTTATTGTTAACAGCCACGCGCTTGCCAAAATCCAACACACTTCAGTCACATTCTAAGCAACTTGAACTGTATCACTGACTTTTAGCTAGTACACTGTATCAAGTCTCATTGTTTTTCTGTGTACATGCTAGCAAAACATTATTAGCTAGCTACAGTATATAATATGTGATCATTAGTATTATATTCGGAGTATCTTGTGCTACCAATGAAAAGCAGTAAAAAACAAAGAGCCAAAAACTAGTTCAAGAATAAAAATGTACACTGCATACGCTTAGTACTAAATGTGTAGCGTATGTAGCTGCAGTCATAACAGAAATAAAGATAAAAGTTACAATAGTTTGTGTACAGACATGTGCACAAATGTATCCTTATAGATAATAATATGAAGTAATGAAAAATTGTAATAGGTACAGCGGTTCCAGGATACGTGGTATAGTATGGTAGCGTTTCGAATTTCAAGATTAGCTTGTTTTTCTCTAGAGCCAAGCATTATGAAAACGTCTATTGTTCGCTCAGCTATAAGTATACACACAACGTATACAAACAGTTTCAGCAGTGAGAAAATGAGCCTAAGGAAGGAATAACGAAAGAATGGAGCTAGAAAAGCGGCGGAGAAAGGCAAGGCAACACTCAACGGCAATCCTACGCTTTTTTGTGCTTTCCGGAGACTTGACTTGTCTTAGCTTTAGTTTCAACGAAAAAACTGTGATGAGATTCTTTTTTTTTCTTCGTGAGACAAAGCTGATGAAATAAATGTCTGTATTCATTTTTCTCTTTACTATATATAGTCAACAATGGATAACACAACACAATGCTGTCTTTCCAAGCTATTACATACGCAGCAGTAATTGTATGTACATAAATAACAGTACCTACTACCAACCGCATCTATGTATACTTATTGCTTAAGAAAACAATAATAGTTCTACAAATGATATTTCAAAGCTAACATGAATGGAATAGAAAAATATTATTTAAGTATGTTTATACATAGTCTATTATACACAGGATGAGCACTAATAATATATTAGTACTACAAATGATTTACTGCATGAAAAAACTTCAAACATTTAAACTGCTTAATGCAATTTTCTTGGTATCGTGTTGTAAACTATTATCCAAAGCAAAAATCATATATTATTAAAAGGGTCTTCAGAGTTGAAGTATATTATTTTCAGTTAAAGTATACACTCCTATCTTGTAGTGCAATTTATAACTATTAAAAAAGTAAGTCGGTGGACGTATTTACTTTGTAATAAGAAACCCGAATACGAAGTGCATGTACTGTCTACGAAGGCTGTGTAATAAAGATTCGACGAAATCAAGAAAATATTAAAAGGCTTTCTTTGTGCTTTTCGTAAATAGTAGAGCTTTCAAAGGATTTTTCGTACACTAGACAGCCAAAGTGCTGTTTTGTCCTATTTATCTTGCTAATAGTTGACAAGGTATTTTCTTGGAGACATAATTACTAGCAACTTTCTCCTTAATAACTTCTACTGTTTGCTCGTCCTCGCCTTTTTCCTATCTATACTATTACTTTTCGCTACAGAATACAAAAATGTTCAAACAAAAATGGATTTACGTCCTCAAAACTTCGAAATATAGTTCTAGTTAAAAAATTTAGCAATTACCGACTCCGACTTAAAAGAAGGGACTTAGGGCCTCAGATTACGATCCATCATAGAGCCAGATTGTACCAAAATTGATTAGTAACAAATAAATGGAACTTATTTAATTAGCCTGCTGGGGCTTCATTCTCGTATCATTTGGGATATCCGTTTAGGAATTCCTTGGTTTAGGATTGAAAGGGGCTAACCTTAGGAATACAATGTTGGGTCCATTATCGAAATTCTAGCGATGCCCCAATGAACATTTTATATTTAGCGCGCAGGTTCGCAGCATTTAGTCATCTGTGGCGATGCCCTATCCTAAGATACAATCCCAACCCAACGTTGCGCCCAATGCGACTGTACTATATTTGGGATTTGCACAGGCCGAAAAGGTGTGTTGGTGCTGTCATGGAGTGCAATCACGTAATAATCATAGCAGAATGGTTGTGTCACTGTGTGCGTCCCAATCCCTATTCCGGCTGCCCCAGTGAAAATTCCCGAAATCTCCCAACGTTAGAAATAAATAACTATGGAATCACATTGGATTCTGCCATTTCCGCTGAGTTCCTAACTTTGGGTTCACTGAAAAGCGACTCCAGATTTGGGTCGTGTTTTAGAATATCCTAACTAAAGAATTTGTTTTGAGAATAGCCCAAATGCTAAAATCAGTCCTAATGTTAGGAAAAGAACGAGTTTCGAGAATGACCCCCCTGGTTTCCTTGAACTAATTTACTATTTTAGAAGCTTCTTACCCACAAATATAACTGAGGATTCTCATAGATTTCTATCCTTGATGGTATTATGAGAATAAAAGAAAACTACCTGCAGGAAAGCTTGTCTACGTAGGAACATTAAAAACAATTCTCAATAACAACCGTTCCAACAGCGAAACTTCCTGCGGACACAACTAATAATGGGAAATAATCGTATCTAGTTTTCCAAGAATTTCATAACAAGGCTATTTGATAGAATTGAGGGAATAAAGATAATTAGAGCAAATGCTACTTACTAATAGGGTGGACATGGGATGTTTGTCGTATCTTTCCTAGCTAATACGTATATGCTTAAGAGAGAAAAGAAAAACAGAAATTATTGACAAACACACTGCCAAAATATCTAATTTTGTTAGTAAACTTTGTCCCCATGCTTTCCCATTAGTAGACGTAACGGGTTAGAACTAAATGTACATAAGACAGTAATCATATCGAACGATTCTAGGAAAAGAGAAACTACAAAATATTTGATAGTCTGAATTTCGCTTGGTAAAGAAGTTTTCCGCTGCAATGATCCCCGAAAACGGGTGAAGAGAAACAGAGTGGAAATTTATGTTGAGAGAATAAAAGAGCCTAGCGTGTTTTATTGACATTATTTAGTTGAGACACCAGCGTAAGTGAAAAACTCTTGACTAGGGATAGGCTTTCCTTCCTAAAAAGTTAATGCGTCAAAAAATGCGAAATTTTAGTGCCCTATTTGAGCAAAAGAGCAATAAAATTATGTTCAATGGTCGAGTAACAAAATGCTATAGTGCTTAATAACACAATGCTTATGACAGATAAGAAGAGAAAATGATTTCTTTTTTCAACTCTTCCTTCTATTTATCATGGGCAGTCAGAAAAATCCGCTCTACATAGTTTTTTATAGTTTTTATGTGGAATTAACTTGCAGGGCAGTTATAAAGTAGAATCCTCTTGCTCACTTTAGCCACTTTACTATAGGTATTGAAAATAAGTTAAAAGAATATAATTCAATTTGATACTTTAGTCGCACACAGTGACAATGCACGAATTTACACACAGGAGAGCCACGGAAGATTTATGTTGTATGATCTTTAGTACGCATTACTACTTTTCTACAGTCGACACACGTGCCATGAAGAAATGTGTAAGTTTAATATGTGTACCATGTCAAAATATTTACTGCTCGTTCTACATTTTCAATTCTAGAGTCTCTTGGCTTCGTTTGGTGTGGGTGGTGCTTCCATATTTCACTCATCGCCATCGTCAGTCAACTTCAGCTCCTTCCGGTACTACTGCCTTCCTGACAAAATACTTCAAAAGTATTTATTGCGTTTGCTGAACAAATCCAACTTACGCACTGGCCCATATAACTACGTTTACTTTCACAAAGATTTACAGTTGAAATGCGTAACAAAACTTATTCTCTTGAGCCCTAGCAAGTAATTCGTATTCTAACTCAGTACGTAACATACTACAAATTAATAATAAATTAATGCTTCTAAACTTGAGTTCATGAATAAAAGTTTTGCCATGAATTTACAAATAGATAAATAGCTGGAGTAGTTTGCACAATACTTTTCCATTTAGATTATGAAGCAATTCCCAAGTTCAGAATTATTACTTACCCTAGCACAGAGAGGCAAAATCACGCTAATGTAAACTTAACTTCGGTTTTGATTTTCAAAGAGGAAATGCAAGCAAAATCGAGAAAACGGAACATACCAAGTCTTATTGTCAGCACCTAACGTTTGTAATAAAACTCGGAAGAGCCCCAAAGAAAAGAAAGACGGAGGAACAACTTTCTCCAAACTTTCTTTCGTATCCTCACCCCATATACTTACTACTAGTATTACTTTTGCATTAAGCTTTTACCTAAACAAATATGTTAGGTATATCTGCATTGTAATAGTAGGTAGATACATACTAATACTTTCTTAACGTCACGCCAAGAATTGGCAAATGACTCGAGTTGGTTTGGATTTATATAATTTCCGCTCTTTCGCTTCACTAGGAACTTTCCTTTGTAGTGCTTATACAGTTATTTCAGTATATAATATGTAGGCGAGACTCGTATGTATGGATATCCAATTGAAACTGACAACCGACAGCTGAGTCTCGCCGAACAGCAAACCAAAGCACCAGAACTCGACTTGATTGCATAAACTAAGTTGTCTAAACAAAACTCTTTAGGCACCACTCTTTGGTTTCTGAGCTTAGGGAACTTATAAGAAATCAAACAAAATGCAACAGAATAGTTTGTCAAACTGACGCTGACTGCTTTGACTTAACTGAATAAGACGTTCTTTTGGTTTTGTATCCGCTTGCAAATCCTAATCCTTGCATCTTAGCTCCTTCACTCGACAATTGGAAAATTGTTTCTTAAATTCCCAACTACCTAATTCTCAGCATCCTAGTATATCATATACTATTTAACACCGACATATTAGAACATTCTAAGGAAGTGGCTAGACTTGGGAAGCTTCACGACCTAGACAATAGAGTTAAAGACAAAGATGTCGAATTGGAAATGCAAATGGGAAAAGTGATGCGAAGGGAAGGGAAAGTGAAGGAACGAAAAATCTCTCCTGTCTTAAAGCTAAAAGTGTGAGCGAGTCCATTAAGAATTCATTGTTCACTCATCTCATCTACTCTCTATTGTTTCCTCCTCATCTAAAGAGCTGTCAGGAAGTTTGACTCACTATTACACTTACCTTACTTACCATTACTGGTAACACATCATCATCACTAAAACACACGCACACGTGTCTAAGAAACATATAAAATCTTACAGATGTGCCCTGTTCTATTCATATCTGAATGTATAAATATTTTAACATCATTAGTGTCCGTTCCACTCTAAAAACTTACCTGTGTGTTTCAAACTTGCGAATTTTATAAGAAGGAAGAAAAACTCCACAACTACCTACTATTGTAATTATCTATTAATAGTTAATGTACAATTATTAAAACATGACTCATTAAAGTATTAGTTCAAAGAATCCCTCTAATATGTTAACTACAGAATCTTTGTTTTTGCTATAAATATACCTACTCTAGATGACATGTAATATTAAATGCGTATGTATTATGCAAACAGATTCATCAAAGTTTTGTTTGAACTTTTCACTATTTAGCTTTGAACGCGTACAATCTGAAACAATCTGGAACATGTATGATACTAAATGAAAATATACACCATACACAGATAAACAGATGATGCTTTGATATAATTCTGTCAAAGACCAACCAAAGGTATTAATTACTCAAATAAATTCTAATTTATTCATTAAAACTAACGCAATCACATAATTTAGACTTTTACTGCTGCTTATTAGACAGTAAGACCCAGTGTAAGGATTCTAGGAATGAAGTCCATATAGTATACATATTCAACAAAGGTCAGGTCAGGTACTAAATTATGAACTAAAGTAGATGATAAAGCAACAGACTGATAGTGTAAAGCGGGTATTGCGTTTAGAGAAACGACCAGAGTTGACGAAATGAGAAAATTCAGGAATGTACGAGAAAAGGAGGAAATTCAAACTAGATACTTAGCAGAGACTAGCTAATGTAACGTGTAGAGTGAGAGAAGAGAGATGAAGACGAGCCTAGGGAAGCAAAGTCAAGGGAAGGCAATAAATTATGCAAATCAACTTGCTAGCTCCTCTCCTCTTCTCCCCACCATCATTAATCTATTATCTTTGACATGCAAAGATTCGGAATTATTCAATTACATGAGAAGACAGCTCGATCAGAGCAGCGCAACAGCCTCGGGTGGAAATATATGGCACTCGCACTCCTCCTTCAATGTTTCTATTCCCATCACTGCCAAACTTTGAGAGTATATCTAGTCCATGCACTTAGTCATATCTCAAGTCTACATTGATGCATTGTGTAGTATATACTCATATAAATTCATTTAACTAGTCTAGTAGTTTAAAATAGGTTGCAGAATATTCCCTCGGGAATGTAGGCTTTTCGACACTTATCACTCAAGTCAATATCACAGTGACACGGGAAAAGATTGAAATATGCATTAGATTTATATAGTCTCTAATACATCAGCGATACGTAGGAATAAAATCTTAATGGAGCTATGAGTGATGAAGTGAAAGCCAAAGGATCCATACAGAGCAAAACAATTCCAAACTCATTTGTTCAAAATCATAGTACAGCAGTGTAGACATGTCAAGGAAAACAATATTGGAATTCTGCCTTTTATTTCCATATCTCTGTAATTGTCTTCTTTCACATGCGGTAGTTACACCATTATTTACAGTTGTACTTACAGAATATATGTGTCATGTCATGTCAGCACTACGTCTTGCTTGTTTCGGGTGAATTATTTAACTTTGTTTCTGCTGATGCAGCAAGTAACAGTATAATTTTACAATTCGGAATTTACAACCAAAATACTTCAAATACATTCATGCAGCTGCAGACTGAAGTAAAGAAAAGTAGAGTACATAGCGCACAGTCATCTGATAGACCTATCTTAAAAATCAACCCAAGTAAATATATTATATCTTTCATCTGTCTGAGAAACTTATGAGGCGAATCCGTGCCAAAACTCAACTTGTGGCTGTGACTAATTTCAATCAGATAATATTACTAAAACAAAAGGAACCTACTGTTTATTCTAGGTAGAAAGATGTTCTAACATTTTTACTTTTGGCAGATTGGTTTGTCTACAAAATAGTGGTTTAACTAAAACAAAAGGAACCTATTGTTTATTCTAGGTAGAAAGATGTTCTAACATTTTTACTTTTGGCAGATTGGTTTGTCTACAAAATAGTGGTTTTTAGACTTCGTCAGTGTGTATTTACTTTGCCGTAGCAAAATGAACGCAGTACAAGTTGTTTACTAGCTCCGACTTCGAATCTACTGAGAACGAGTTGAAAAAATGTAGTAGATAACAAAAAGCCTTGTGTTAAATCGTTTCATTCGAGTTTTTTTAATTTGCAGAGAATATGCTGTGATGTAACAAGGTAAGAACCTAAGAATAGGAAGTGTAAATCAATCTTTGACAAAGTTGACAAACGGAAAATTGGTCTCACCTATCTAATACATTCTAATTTGGAGAGAGTGAATACCTACGCCCAAAGTAAATTGTCATCTGTCTGTATGGAATGAGAAGGAAGGGAGTAAAATCCAACGTAGACAAACAAAGTAACCGAGTAGTAGTAAGTAGAGACGAGAGGGACAAACAGAAAACAAACCGGAGCAGGCTGAGTGAATTAGAGGTTTGTAGCCAAAATTACTTGTGTTATGTTGAGTATAGGGAGCGGGATTACATTGCACACGGGCCAAAAGATACAGAACAGAGACAAAGTCGATCCATTTCTCACGAAGCAGTTATTTGCACCACACGAGTCTCAGCTCTTGTGCAGCGAGTGCAGTGCATAGAGCACCAGAGTCAGTCAACTACCTTCTGTAACTAACAGTGGGTCTCTGAGTATTATTTACAACTGCACACATACATATTTACAAGCAGAGCCGAGAGGAGTCTAGCGCTTTTGTTTCCCGTTCTGTTAGAGTGACTCTTCTACTGATGTCTGTCTGTCTGATTTGCTTGGCACGTCCACACTACATCAACCAAGTTGACTTGTCCCCACTCTTCTTTTGACTCCCACTTTTACTCACAATGTTTCCGTTCCTGTCTCTGAACTGCTGAACTCACTAAAGTCTGCTACTAGACTATTCCATTATTCTGAACGCACGCTTCATGTATGTATGCATGGACCAAGCTCCTTGACTTGCATCCTATATCTAGAAACGACTTCAGGCATGTCATGAATTCCAACACACTTAATTTCAACCACTTGCACTTGCAAAATTCGTCTTGTGTGACTATTTATCTTCTCTGTTGGAGATCATTTGGGAAATGTGTAATAATACACGTGTACAAATATTACATAAATAGTTATGCTATTGACATTAATGAGGGGTCATTATTAGACACTCTTATGATACATTGAATTAGAATTTGATACGAATAATATACTATCTGTTATCACTAAAACATAAAAATTAACTTGTTAATAAATAAAATGGTGACTTCAAGAAGAAATACTAATTCTTTTTGGACAAGGTAGAAGAGAGTGAGAAATTTCAATTGAGTAAGTACTTGAGTTTTGTATTTGTACATAATAACAGTATCGAAATGCACCCCGCACCATTGCAATGCAAGAGAGGAATTGCTAAAAGATGAATGTCTGTACAAACAAATGTAGAGAATAAAAAATGAGAATAGCTGCATTATGTATCTGGTAACTGAGTTGGTGAGCAAAACTCATTTCCGCACGATTGGATTAGATCACATTACAATGGAAGGAAGCATTCCATAACAATATATCTCTATAACGTGCTGTAATTTTGGTAGCTACTTACCTATCTAACTGCCAATAGGTATACTAATTGGTACGTGGAATACGGAGATATATTAACCAATTTTCTTTGGTGCAAGGTGGAAAGAAATAGATGGGTTTCTGCTCGACTCTCGCTAATAAGTGCTTACGATGCGTTAAAATGGCATCTCATTGCATTACACATACTACCGTCCTATTAGCTAGATACATCACGTCAACTGAAACGGAACAAAGTTCAACCCCAGTCTAACAATACAAATAGTGAAACTTCGTAGACTTCCATTGAGAGAATCTAGTATAAATACTACTAATGTCAAAGTCAAGTTGAGCAAACATACACGTTATCCTTATTTAAGTTTATGTTCAATGTTAGAAAGTTCATTTAGTTCCACGAAGGAATTCCAAAGTTGGATGCAGCTTCCCCATTTTGTTTATGCACCTAATAGGAATTACTATACCTTCGGAAGTTACTACATATATAGACAGATACTTACTTTGCAACTTATCTTTATCAGTGATACGTTCCTTAGGAAAAGTCAAATCAACATTCAAGGGAGGACACAAATTAAATCTGCTGTGTAAATGCCAAATGGTCCATTATACAAGAACTATTCCAAGATCCATTCCAAAGACCAAACAGAAAACATGAGTTTCATACTAGTAAGTTACTAACTGGATAATTGTAGGAATGATCTGCACAGAGTAGAAGTATGTGCACACTTTCATGCAAATACTGCAGTCTTACGAAGGTTAGACATTAGAATGACTTAAATAAATAAATGCACCGCCCCACCAGAGTTCTAGTTCTGAGAGGTAATCCTTATGTATAGCATGGAATCATCTGAAGGAAGAAGGGATGAGGATATTTCAATCTGCCAGCTACATACAAACGCACGTTAATAGTTATATGACTCGTTAGCACAGGGTTGTTCTTCTAAATGAACCAAAACGAAATTAGGCGTCAGTATAGCTAAGACTTTCCCTTACTGGTGCGTATCATGTCGTAGTAGTGTAAGTAAAGTTAAAACGACGGGTTGCATTAATATGGCAGACTCAGAGCGTGCTGGTGTATATTAGTTCCTACCACACGCTATGAAATGCGTCTCATTACGATGCTCTATGAATATGCACTCCGACAACAATGAATATTAGCATTGTCAACATTACGATATACTATAAGTAATAAGACTAAGCTATAGAGTTTAACATTCGTTTGTAGAAATGTCGTATGCTGGTATAGTACAAACAATGTACCATTGTACACAGCCGAAAGGTATGTATGTTTCATACTTATAAATATAACATTTTAAGCAGTTGAGTTAGACGCACCGGTAGCAAAAGGATATTAATGGAAGAAAACACCCGGAGTAAAATTGTGGTTTCCCACAGAAAGGTATGTTACACTACGCACAGAATCAGTTACAGAGCACATTCATAGTATATATAGAACAGTATGGTTGATAGTTAGTTAATATTATTTGGTAATGGGTGTGTGTCTGCATGCATTTTAATCAGAAGTGTTAGAATACCTGCTGGTTTCCTCTCCTCTCCATCTTTAGCAGCTTTAATTGAAATACCAAACCATACACAAATTAAGACACACAAAGATACCAAAGATTATTCTATATTATCAAAAATAGCATGAAAACCCATGTCTAATTGGAATTATAAATTAATTTCACAATTCCAACATATTGACAACATTTACCAAATTATAAGGTTCATATATGTAATAAACAGCATACGATGCATTTGCCACCTACATGCAAGAGTGCTGGTGCGTAAAATACAAAAGTGTAAAATTTTCATCGTAGGCATTAATCATTTAAATACACTTAAGTATATTGACAAATTGGCATTATAAATACTTATGTTAGAAATGTGACGTATTATGCTTACAGTCAATTTTCTGACTATACTGATTTCAGAAATGACCGAACTCCTCTGCCGAAATGACAATTTTTGGAGATATAACCGAAAATGTAGAAGTTGCTACCTAGAATTACATCTTTTTCTACTGCTATATTATGGTTGACCATTTTGACGGATATTTTCATAGTTACAGATAGTACCAAGTTAGTACGAAGTATTATCTTTAATATCATATTCAAATCGTATTTCAGTCCAAGTACCGTACTGCAGTAGACCCAAAATACCCGTCTAAATAAATGGCCAAAATAGTAATACACGAAATGAACAAAAACTTGGGAGTAGGGAAAGATGCAATTCTTGGGTATCCGTGTAAATTCGGGTTTTTTGTAGTTTTAGGGTCAAATCTCTAAACATTTTGATTTCTGTGGATGAATTCATTCATTTTCGAAACCAGTGTACCGAATTTAGTCAGCAACGTTGACTGTGGTATCTAACTACGAAGGGCAGTCGCCCTTCGTCGTTAAGGTCGTTAGTAATTTTACGTTAAGCAAACAGGTACTATAGGCAATATGCACCATTATACAATAGAATGCATGTATTTATGCCTATAGGCGCAACTTATTTGCAGAGTACAAAAGTACAGCGAATGCACAGTAAGAAAGGAGTAGGTAGGCAAATAGTGAGTCTGTAGTAAATGAAAAGGTATCTACTGTAGTAAATAGTAGCAATGTCAGACAGGAGTGTTTTGGTTTAGTTGACTTAGGCAGTAGCATGCAAACAGAAACGCATGCAAAGCTAGGCAATTTATGAACATCTTTACTAATTAACATCGATCTACTTGGTTGTAGTTTCATATCACTTCATATCATATCATATCATTTCATATCATTCACGCAACGTCTTTGTCTGGTTAAAGTATCTATGTGAGTTAGGAAGACTGCGACCAAACACAATACATAAAGAAGAGCTGAGTTAGTTGTTTGCTTTATCAGTAACACAAAGTAAACGAACCAAAATACAAGTTCCTGGCAAGTTTCGGAGGGAGAATTGCATTTACATCTAATAGAACATGCACTTTCTACAGTATGTAAAACTATATCAAAGTAAATTCATACAAATGTCTATAATTCATGGCTATACTGTAGTGTATATATAGACTATCGAAATGTATCTGTATACGAATTTTCGCTGTCACTTTGAAATTAAAATGGCAATTTGATATTCAAATGTATAGACAAGAAATCACTGTTAATAGCTGATTCGTACATAACTGGTCCAAGTACAACTATCAAAAGTAGGGACAACGGTAAAAAATTGTTCGAACAAAATTGAAAAACATTTAGAAAGGGCATTAGACTCCGTCCATCAAAAGCTGAGTGGCATTTTCCATCAAAAACGTAACTTATCTTTGCTTTGCATTACAGGGCACTATATGTAAGACTCTTAGTAGTATTTTTCCGGATTTTGACTTTTCGATGAAAATCTCACAGGGGGAAGCTACTCAAGTCAGATTCACATCACATCACAATCAGTTCTCTAACATATCCCATGGTAGTGGCACACAGTATTCCACACTCCGAGTACAAATGCTGTGATGGGACTGAATTCAACCCAACTTTATGTGACGTGAGTTTGCCAAAAAGTAAACTAGAAAAGGGGGAAGAGATGAAAACACTTATGTTTCAAGGAAACGAATGGGATCAGAGAAAATAAGTAGAAAAGAGAAAGTAGTCTTTCCCTTTCCTATTGGTGCGTATAGGTATGTATACGCAACGCAGAAAAATATACTGGCTGGCCATAGTCACGTAATATAACTAACGCTTCCCCAAAATCTGTATCCTCACAAACTTAGATATACCCGGACAAAAAATGAGCGAAAAGAAAACTGCATTATGCGGGACGCTTGCTAGCTGTCTTCACTATGTCTACTAAATAAATTCTACCTACACAGTAGTATTTACTGTACATTCATGCATAGAAAAGATAGACAGACTAAGCATTACGAAATTCATCTTATCATCATGACATTATACTCACAAAACGAAGCAGGTTCAGGAAATGCACATCATATCAGACAAATTTTGACTAAAACATGAAATGTGATGTGAAGTGATGTTTTTGTGCCGTGTCTTCAGACCATCTCCCATTTCATGCATAAATAATTCAGAAACCATTACGTGAGCAAAGTCAAAGGGGGAGATTCGTTTCATCATACAATACACCTACCATGGAAAGCATACAATTTATAAACAGTAATATGCATCTTAAATGTAATCAAGCAAGGTGTAACCGGCGTAGTTTCAAAGAACACACCGTTTCTATCTACATAAGTACTACAGCCCATTAACAATTTTATTAAGTAAATAGGATGCAAAATGCAAGCTTGAAGCGTATATTATTTTATATGCTGCGGGTTCTTTAGACGATACATCGCAACTATCCAATACTTATCTTATCTGTAACATAAATCATGACTATCCTATTCACAGTCCCAAAACATTATCTCATTTACAGTTAGCTACCTTTAAGAATGTATCAATATTCTATGCATAAAAGGTAAAGCAGTAATAAATTACTCTATAATGTCTAAAACCTTACGTTTCATCTGGATGAAATTGAGTTGACGAATGGCACTGAGAATACTTCTGTCGTCCAGTGTCAAGTCAAAATCCGGATCAAAAAGAGTTGACTTGTATGCTGTGGCAGATGACACCGATGACGAGGTGCGGGACCTTCCAGGTGAGATCTGAATTATGGAACCGTCTGTTGAACTGGCAGAGTCGTCATCGGACTGCCATGCGGATTCTAAGTTTGATACCCGTGAAAGCAACAATGATCCAACCTGAAAGTAGTCAAAGTCATAAGAAAATAAATCACATGTAAATCAGTAGCAACAGTACGTCTAACGTGTTACATTACACAGTCGCATGTCACATATGTAAATAAAAATGGAAAAAAACTCTTTTCCTATACTTTCTCCGTTTCTCTTACTCCAGTTATACTTAACAATATAATTCAATTTTTCTTAGACACACAGGCCTTCAGTTTGCTTACTTAACTAAGGTTGCCAACCACAGCTGAATTCATTCTGCTTTCTCCTTTTTATCCATGTGTTCAGCTTGCAGATTTTACTCTATGCGTCCGTACTACCTAATGCTTTATCTACTTGCCCATATTGTGAAGGAAAAGTTCAATAAAGTCTTTTGACTTTTCGCTTAACCCACGCATATGTCAGCAGAGTAGTTCTAGTAGTAGTAAACAGGATGGGAGCACGACTTAGTTATTGCTGGTACGCTTGCAAAGTCTTCGGCTGTAAGAGCCAAAAGTAGTGTGTGTAGTGAAAGAGGAAAAGAGGGCAAGACACGAGCGACACGATGAAAAAACCTTTTTATACGTTACGCACGAAATGTCAACAGGACAGAACTACTCTGTAAACAAATTCGTAAACGTATGCACGAAGACATACAGCTACACAGAAAATAAATTTAGGAAATCCTAGAGATGTATTGGCTCCAGTTGGGAATTGAAAAAATGAGAAGACAGTCAAAGGAATCAGACAGAGATCATTTGTCATGTCATCGAATGCTACTTAGTTATCAGTGGCCGTACCTACGTAGCTACCATGAGGAAATCATAGTTGAGATTTCGCAATTTGCCAAATAATGCATTCTGCTCCAATGATTTCAACTCGGACTGTGCATCTTACTTTTCTTTCATACACTTTTTTGTATTCTGCACACAGAGTTAAGTAGAGTCTCGTTGTGCAATTTAATGGACTATGGGACACAACACAAATGTTATTTTCAATGAAATAAAGATAGCAAAGCAGAGCACTATCACAAACTGCATGCTGAATATTGAGGACGCGGACACATTGCCAGAAAAAAGCCTTCTGGCATAAAACTGAGAACAATTGTATGAGCTAATAAATTGTATTTTCATAAAGACCATCCGCCAGACTAGACCATCTGGGGGGAAATCTATGTATAGCATAGCTAAAGGCAAACTTCTCAAACTGTCTCCGAACATTAGCTCTGCTCCCACATAGTATTATTAGCTCCTTTAAAAAATCTAAGCGTGTTTTTATCATTCTGATATTGTCCCTACAATTATTAACAGAATGGGAACATTGAGTTTTACTGCGACTCCACGAAATATTGTGCCCTTTTTCTTCTGTCCTTTCACAGACTGTTTTCCTTCCAGACTGCAAAAAAACAATCTCTTTTTGCTTCAATGTATAGAAATGCAGCTTAACATAATACTAGAGCATGTACACTGTACAAACACACTCGAAATCTATATTCTTTTGCAACTAACAATCAGTACTGAGGTTGTCGTTTTCCAACAATTACGCCGGACTAATTCTACACATCTACTATTCTCTTCAAATGCTAAACGAGGAATGCAAATTCTACTGATGTATCTATTGTATTACAACATAAAAATCCATCTTTGCAATAACAAAATACTATAGCGCGGCACTTTTAATACTAAAAAATAATTGATTTACATATCAATTATTTTTAATTAGATTTAATGTAGGTAGTGCTCCTGTGGTATCATCAAGAATTGCTATGTCATTAATCTTAAGCTGCATTGTATACAACTATATACATGCGCTTTGTTGCTTTGACTGCTAAGAACATTGGCTATTTATGCATCAGGGGTAAAAGCTAATAAATATGAACGAGTAAAATGGAGTAAAATAAATAGACTTCAATAACTAAGCGAGGATGAGACATGTAGAACTACGAGGCTCACGCACGCAAAGAAATGAAGCAAAAAAAGTTAAGTGTGAGGAGTTCTCAAGTTTATGACAAAAGGGATGCAGAAGATCTTTAGAACAACTTTCACTTTGACTTTCACAGTGTTTCACAAGAAAAGTAGACGAAGGAACTATATTTTGAACAACGACAAGTGACAATACATCACAGAACATTGCACTATTGGCAATGCACTGAACTAGACACTGAAAATGAGTTGAAGTGTGCATACACATCTTGTCTGCACTACGCAGATCGTTTTAACTCGGCTTCCCTGCGAAGAAACACATAAAGAAATAAGTACATAATGCACTGGGAGTTCCGAAGAAGAGGGTTCGCTTACTACTGTTTGCAAAAGATGTATTTATATACCAGATCTTCATGTAGAGCAAATGTTGTTAGTAGATATAAGTAAACCAGTACAGACGCGACCCTTAGTTCATTTTGAATGTAGCGACCATATTTGTCGAAACATCTAGAGGAATATAGGAAACGATATATCATGCTCTAAGTTAGTAACTTTTGAAAAAAGTAATATGATGTGATGTAAGCTACTAAGTTCCCTAGGGGTACCTTTCTGTACTGTCAGTTCCCCATTGCCAAAACCCATCGGAACTTTCTCTTCATTTTGCATTCTTCCTTTGCTTTTAAAAGCCACCCCAAAGTACACTCGACTACACTCATGACAGAAATCTTCTCTCTTCACCAACCATCACTTACTGAACAGCTCAGTCACATTTTACTTTATCTATCTTATACATATTTTAGGTAGCATAAACTGGCATGCATATTACATGTATTTAAGTAGTAGCCAAGTAAATCAAACTCCACTTAAATAGGAAAACATCTTATGTAACAAAGATTTAAATGCGTTTTTCTTGCACAAGTTCTTACATTATGACAAAATGTTAGCCCTATCATTCTGAATTTTCAGGTCATCAACGAGTTAGCACCCTTTTCAAAGATATTTTCCTGTAATTTATTGGTACTGTGCATCCAACCAGCCACTTTCTAACTCTAACCCATGCTAATATCCTTATCGGTTTTTATTTCGTAGCATGGAAATTCAAATACTATAACTGTGGATGAATGCGGCATAATGTTA
The DNA here is from genome assembly GCA_019776445.1 of Tomocerus maximus. Taxonomy (NCBI): domain Eukaryota; kingdom Metazoa; phylum Arthropoda; class Collembola; order Entomobryomorpha; family Tomoceridae; genus Tomocerus; species Tomocerus maximus. The sequence continues at coordinate 26,755 of JABASH010001147.1, forward strand.
ATACTACATCAGCAATGGACATGTAACTTCGCAAGATTAATAACATTGTGAACTAAATAGAACAGACGATCTTTTCTGGAAATGTATAATAATTGATTTGCATTGCACCTTGTGAAAAGTGGTATTTAAACTTTTGTGAATGCCCAAGGGATATTTCAGGCGAATCCTCTTTGACCTAACAAAAGAATTGGCAAGAGTCTTCCATTATTGTGTTAAGGAAAGCATCATCAAATCTATAACAATACAAAATGCAAGTAAAGAATAGGTCTGAATGAAAGAACATAGGTACTTATCCCCAAGGTAAGCAATGAAAAAGGAAATGTAGAAGAAATGTGAAACACATTATGAGCCAGCTAGGAAAGTAGGCATCTTTCGATAGTTTCATTACACTCATGTTTAAATAAGAGCATGAGAGGTGTAGCTACATGACTTTTGCCTTTCAGCAAAAACGTACAACAATCACAATCTTAAAGAGTAAGGCCCCAGGTAACCTAACACTAGCTTCCACGTTTTCAATGACTTAAAGAAAATAAGTTGGAGAAAGCATTTCGAATTTTCACAATTTCGAACCGAATACAATGGGGAGAGAAAATAGAAAAAAATGAAATAGAAAATCTCGTCTTAGCTAATGGTGAGTCTCCCTGGCTGGTTCAGTCTGACTGACAGTAGAGTAACAAAACGAAAACTTCATACATAAATGTTTATTGTATTGTGTGTTACTTTGTATCGTCAACGTAGGACTGTATGTAGTATGCATTCTATTATATTTTAGTATATCCCTACTCATAGAAAACACACAGGAGAGTGAGAAGGAGAAAATGGAAATGTGCAAAATTCCACGTGCAAACTGACTTCTGGAGGATCAGTCACTGGAGACGTGAGGCAGACAAGAGATCGAAAGTAAAAAAGGAAAAGAAGAGGTTTCTTTCGAAAGGGATTATCTCTCTGGAGAACAAGAAGGCTTAACAAACCAAGAGCAAGGCAAAGCTGTTGAAGCCAAGAGGCGAAGCACGAATACCAACCATAGACGGGCTTACATAGCTTAACTTAACTTTGCCCGTGCCTTTTACCTTTAAACACTTAAGTAAGGTGAGAGGAGTTCTCACGAAAAATTTAACAATAGAAACTCAGCTCAGAAGGTAAAGCTTGAAAAGCTTCATACAAAATACATGTAATGGCAATGGCTCTGTAAAGCACTCATCTTCCAGCTAATGCAAACCAATAAAAACGACTAGGTACTGTATATAGGTACCATGTACCATTTATATTGTTGGTCCAAATGTAGACATAATATGCTAGATGTACTTGTACCTTTCAACTCGTCTGGGATCTAAGTACAAATATTGCAAAATAAAGAGGTTGACAAAAATTGAAAACGTTGTAAAGTACGTACTTTCAGAAATCCAGGTCAACAATGTTATTTTATGATGGCTGTCTTGAGACTCGCCATTTAAAACAGCTTTGCTGATTGTTTTCTGAAAAAATCTTACATGAAAAGAGAATTCGTAGAAACTCAAAAGATTTACATTCAAGTAAATAAGATTACTTAAGTCTTGGGTACAATGATATCACTACATGTAATCTCAGTTCTTTTTGCATAAGATTTGGAGACATCAAATGAATAGAAACGTAAGTACCTAACTACTTACCTAGTAAAAAATGGTTCAAATAAAGCTGTTTTTGATACGTACTGTATTTGTATACGTATTTGGACTGTACTACAACCCTGGATGCTAATGAAATATATCTAAGATTCAAAACAAGGAATCCCATTTCAGTCTCTTACTTTTGAATCCTTACAAGGAAAAAATTGAAATGTATTGCACTGTGTTCCAGTGTCGTCTCAGATAGTGACATCAATGGAAAGACATCTCTATTATGTCAACTTATATAACTACAAAATAATCCGTCAAGTTTTTGATATTTTTGCTTTTCAGTAGACTGTCGGATGGGAAGGATGCAATATTAGTATTCCGTAGCAGAACTCAAAAGAAAACAAATCAAAGGAGAACCCATCCCAGCAAGTCTTCCTTGTTCTTCCCTGGAATTATTACTTTTATTAGAAACTTCCCAATATGAAGAACTCATTAGTGAAAACACAGTGACATAAATCGGCAGGTTTCTATTCACACTGTCGTACACCATACAAATCATGGATTTCATTTTCATTTGTCTGAGATC
>JABASH010001148.1:0-28934 GCA_019776445.1 Tomocerus maximus
TAAAGCTAGTAATTATATAAATATGCACTTGTCATTGTTCTATTTATAAACATAATCAAACGAAATATTCTGGGCTCTACAGTCTAAGGAATTCCACAACAGATATATTATAAATTAGCAAGATTTTGTGAATTCCGAGAAATGACGAATAAATATATTCAGAGAGTATTGTTAATTCTACTACTCTGTAAATTATGCTATGCTTAAGGTACCTGAACATTTAGTAATGGAATTTATCCGCATGTCAAAATATGTATCTGTAATAACAAATGGTTACTAATTAACAACGCTAAAACGCATTCTTACGTCAAGAGGAGGGAGAGTAGTTACAGGTTCATTTTCAGTAGTTGTCTGAGTTACTCCAACGGTTGTGGTTTTCTGGGGCTCGAAGTTGTCAACAGGAAGAATGCTTCGGGTAGTTGAGAAGGGAATGTCGTCTGGAGAAGATACGGGAGGGAGATCCATTCCTCCGCACTCGTAGCGGTCAGGACAACAATGTCCATCTTCAGTGACGGCTCTGCACCCGGCGATAGGTCTGTCACACTCCAGAGGTCGACAACGAACAACTCCGCCCATGCAAAAGCAGGTCTGGCAGGCGTTGGTCGAGTTCAGATCGGGACCGGCTGCGACGGCTAATTGCATCGGGGCGACGGGTTCCCCTTCCGCCACGAAACGACCGTTCACTTGACATCCTTTCAGAAACTGAGGAATTGGTGTGGAACTTGGAATGTTTTTTAGAATGGCCGTCCCGTTAGACTCGTCTTTAAATTTGCATAGAAAATAAATTAATGCTTTGTCAAGTCTTCTTTCCGCAGAATGCGTACGATTCTGGGTTGTTGATATGAAAATTCTTTTGTAGTTGATTGCCAAAGAAAAATTGAGAGCATCTGGATTTGTTTACTTACTACAGTCATAATTTGTTGGGCAACAGGCATAAGACCTAAACCTGGGCTTGCACCCATTCAAAGGAATGACACATTGTGGACTAGAACACTTCATCTCTCCACGGATACAGAAACAGTATTGACAAAGAGTCGACGACCGCATGGCAGAGCCTTCAGCATAAACCGTCCCGTCAAGAAGACAATATCCTGCAGGGAGATAAAACATAATACGTCTTTACTCTGCCTTACCAATATAAAAGATTGCATTCCTTTATCTTATACGTCTTTATATTTTATAATATTGGGTAAGTACAATGCGTGCACGGCCCAAGACTTAAAAATCTCTTTATTGGACACTGTAATCATTTCATCAAAGAAGAAAATCACGTTCTACACAATAAAATACAAACACAGCATGTCAGTCATAAAATAAGATTAACGCATACATGATGCATAATACATAACACAAATAATCTAGATGTAAAGAAGAGCATTACAATTCACAACAAATACTGCCTGTATATCTCTATGTGATGATGACTATCGTATATTCTGGTTTAGGTGTCCGGGACATTTGGAATACGGTTCAAAATAATATATGTCAACTAGGTAACTGAAGAATTTAATGGAAATATGTCTACAAGTACGAATATTTATCACTTGTAAATAGCTAATTACCATACGGTTTGAATTCCGCTTGCAATTTGTGTCTTGTTGAACAAAGCTGTGCAATAAAATATTGTGCATTCCCCACTTCTTATGTCATACTACTTTAAGTCGCTTAAAAATGGGTTAACGAAATTAGGAAATACGGTTTCAATGCATGCACTAAAGATATTTAGGAAACCTGTGAGATTTCTTATGCATTGTTGTACAAATTAACACTTGTCTCTTTGTCTCATTGTGAGAACAGACATTTTATTTCTCATTCAACTTGTGCTACACATTAAATGTATTTTCTACAGTTATGTTTATGCAGGCTGTGATTTTGTTTACTTATCATTAGGCCATGACATTTCTTATATTTAATTCATTCAGTTCCCTTGATGTTAGTTTGTCTGTTCAAATAGAATAGCAGGATCATCTCTACCACACAAGCCTAGGGAACAATTCTGCTTTTAATATTGAAACATCCTATACTTGACACAAGTACCTACCATATAATACAAGTGCAAAATTTAAGTTTGCCCTTCCTTGCATTTTAGGTAGTTTCTCTAAGCAAACGCACACTGGAATTCAAATATTCTACTTATGTAGTTTCGATTTGATAAAAATTAAAAACAGTTCTTTAAATTTAGTAAGTAATTCAAAGAAGATATTGTACAGAAATCAGAGTTCATTCTCATTATTGCACAAACCTTTGGCAAATGGCAAGATGATTCAGGGACATTGTATTTTTCGTTGAAAAATATCGATAATCACGATTGGTTTGATTTAGCCCAGTATTAAGCTGTATCGAGTTCTGGATCACGACTAGAACTGCCTTCTCCATGAGCATGAAATGTAAATCTCAATCAATTAGCCAATTTAGCTATTCAAGAGATATGCGAAACAAATGATCGAGTTGAAATAGGATTTCTTACTGTTAGTTTTCAAATATTTCGTTTGGTAAATTATTTAGCGAGCCAAGTAGATAGGTAAACGTACATGATTTTCTGTCAAAAAAATACAATTTGCTCATCTCTAGTATTAATACTATACTTTAGATTCACTTGTTTGCATTAGCTGAGCACGAATAAAATTACTCATGCTAAAAGAACTTCCTAATCGGTTGTTAATGTTGAAATTTTTTGTAACGCATTTACAATTGTGAGGGAGACCGATCAGAAATAAAATTATCTACATTGGTCTGGAATGCATTAAATTATCGACTCTTCTGACTCGAAAACTAATTCCCAACGACATTTTCAGCTACGTAGTATTCATATAGGCATATGTATGTTATCATATATTAAGTTAGTATTTCACAGCGGTCCTCAAAATATGATGCACTATAAATCTACATCCAATGGTTCTGTCCTCATTAACAATTGGACATCTTGCAATACAATTATTTATATACCATTAGTACATTGGAACGTAATCGAACAAGTTACATTACAATCAATTTTCGTACAATACAGATTAGCTATTCTTATAACTACTATAAACGTCTATATGCTGCAGTATAGTATCACCTTACATGAATGTCTGTTACTAGCTATATACTAGCAACGTATCTCATCTTGCGCAGCTAATTGTCTAAGAACTTTAACATTTTACTAATGCAGTGCCCTGTAATGTAATTCAGATCAATTTTATTTTATTCCTTCTATATTATATATATACTTATCTATAGATATTGTCAAGATATGTATTATACTACACTTGGTACATTTATACTCGTGCTCTGCTATTCACTTACTCACTCGTATTTCATTCCAATTCGTAGAACGTGAGAAAGCTTGAAGAGTTACAGATAAATAGATATATTATAACAATTAATTCTTCTTCTTGAACCTGTGGGAAATACCAGATTTAGGTTTGGATCTTACATATTATGGCATAGGTATATGCATATCATTATTGCATTCGACTCATTGTTAGTATACAGCTGAGAGTATCTTATCTTCCATGCAAGGTCTCAGGGCATCATAAATAATTCAAGAACTTTAAATGCAAATGCAGCATGCCTGCATTGGCATTGGATAGATATATTGCGAAAGATACATAACAAATACAAAAGTAAAGTCAGCTCAATAATAATATATTCACAAGACAGAGATATCCATAGCATGAAAGTACATGCAAAAAAATTTATAGTTACGCCATAAGGAAAAGCAAGTTATAGTACATCATGGAGATCATTCTTACTTACATTATTACCATTAACCTTCAATTTCTTGTATTAAAGATAAATGAATTCGCTTAACATCCACCAAAGCTATATAAGTACGAGAAATGGAAAGAATGGGAGACAACTATAACAGAACAATAAGATTTATTCTCGTTTCTACAATTGCCTTCTACTTACACATTCCAATGGAGATATTATGTCGCATTATTTGTCCCATTCATGAAATGGCAATGTTTGTATTTATTATATCTCATTTCCAAATCCATAGATTATTGGCACAAAAATCAAAAAATGACCAGTGATGTTTAATTTTAAATACAAATCCAAATTCCGGACTTAAATTTTGTGATTGTAGTGAAATGTTTTTGACATCATGTTTATAAATTTATTCTGAAGTTCTAGGAGTTGGTATAATTAGCTATTAAGTCAATTGCCCTGCCTTTAGCAGGTTGGGTACCTTAGCTAACAAGTTTATCTACTGCTTTTGTTTTGAGAATTTACAAACTTTGTGCAGATGACACACCTGTAGCTAACCTAATCTTCTATCTTCTATACGTATAAAAACTTAGGAAATTTGTTCTCTTCATCCGCCTACCGCCTTCCTTGGACGGACAATTTCGAAACAACCTAAATGAGAGTCTGCGCATTGCAATTGCATATTACGAAATTAGCTAAACTTGCTGAATTGGATGCCTACCTTTCGTATTTTCGTATTATAAATAAAACAGTATAAAACTTCCCTCTGGGTTAGGATTTAGTATCTTTCGAAATTAAATAACAGTACTGGGGAACCTAGTATACCATTATAATGTAGATACACAATATAATGAATGAAATCGAACACTGCAGGTAGTATAGTAAATGTGTATAGATCTGTCATGGAAAACATAGATAACATTATCTGGGCACGCACTAACATTAACTTTTAAACAATTACCTACACGAAAATTTGCAATATTATTACTTCGTAAAAGTCAATCTGTATTTCCCAGAGTGAAGTTGTATGTGAGTGGGATCGTCGGACAAGTTTCATTTTATCATTTAGACTAATGATACTAATGTACTAATGTATACTAATGTATGAATACTTTCATGCAATGAGTAAAGTAAAGAGAATTGTTATTTTTCATTCCCGTGGAAATGACAGCATAGCGATAGCGATACTTTACCCGAGATAACGGAAAATTATTATTGTATGAATAGAACTTGTTTAGTTGACCTTAATGAAAAAATTTGTACTTTGAGGGAGGATTACGAAATTATCTTGGTAGACAATATATTAAAATAATGTTACAATTGGCGACATTCAACGATTCTGATTTTTGTCTCACTTAAATTTTACTTGGCCTGTGGCAACTTTTGTGATTATAAAGTTTTTAATCAGACATTTAATATCTGTGTCTGGCTAAATTTACAACGCTGTTAAGAATTCTACTTTAAAATAATACTCGAGATTTTCTTGCTGAAATCCGTCTACTTTAACTGACATTGCCAAGTCATTAAGACAAAATTAGGACAACTTTGACGGGAAGACATAATATGCATTTTTGTTGTATTTACTTAGTACGTTTCAATGAAACTCCTTTCTACGTAATGGCCAGAACAGTTAGGTACTACTTATAGGAATGATGAAATATTTTTGATCCAATGTTTAAGGCACTACGGACCATTAAACAAGTTATTACGCGGAAATAACATCAGTATTAAAAATACGTGGAAGAGAAACGAGTTTACAAATAGAATTTTACAGATAGATGTTTATGCTAATATCCATGGACCTGATAATTGGTGCTTATGTGTTGATACATTTATGCCATCAAAGTAAAACTATCCAGAAGGGCATGGCACAATAACAGGAAGCCTCGACCCCAAAGGTTAGCTGGAGCTGGCGAATTTGTCCGCAAATAAGCGAGTGAATAAATGATGTATTAAATTTCCTGATTGGAGGATTGCTAGTGCCAACTCCAGGTAACCTTTGGTGCCTAGGCTTCCTGTTACCTGTACCATGCCCCCAAATTTACATTTGCTTTATAGAAACTTGAGACCTAGTCTTGACATTTAACTTTGAAAAAGCATTAGTCGAAGAATGAGCTCCATAGTTTGCATGAATCTACAGGCAGTCTTAGCCTGCCGACAGTAGTCAACATTTCCCATGCACTTCTCACGTAAAAAGATTTGTTGGAAAAATTCATTGGAGAATAATGCTTTTTCTTTATGTCCTCATGAGAAAGATTTACAGCCTTACATAATACTAATAATATGATCTTTTTTAGCACACCAGGAATCGCTGAAACCCACCCAGGAGAGTCCTTTAGCACAGCACTGTCAAAGTGTCAAGAACTTGTTTACCATCCTGCTGAGATCCCCATATAAACCGCATTATTTCCCTGCGAGTAAGTCAAGAGCAATAAAGACACATAATAAACGTGTAGGTACTTCTACTTCTACACCATTCCATTGTGGTCCGCCACTTAAATTAATAAATAATACCGGTGGATGTTTATAAATACACCTTCTTATGCATAACAATAGGATGGCTGTGAATCTTTTACGTTTTCAGAATGACTATTGATCTATCCTACATCCGCAAACATTTCTCAAGCTCAGCGCCCGCATACGAAATGGCTTTTAATATCAAACTTCACAATAATTCCGACAGTTACAAATAAAAACATAAATTAATGTGGTGAATTTATATACATTGGAAATAAATGTCGGCATAGTTTGGTAAGTACTAGGTCATAATAGACCAATTGACATGAAATAGATATGAGAGCAAATATTCAAACGGACCAGATAATTTTCCATTTGAATAAAATGTGAGATGGCTGACTTCCATTTATTTTCCATCTACACGGTATGCATGGTATTTTAATTTAATGTTCGATCTTAAATCTCAGGTGTTCTTTAGAAATATTCCTTAACACATTGTCAAACAATATAAAATGGAACAAGAAGACAAAAAATCTGTAGTTCAAAAACGTATTTAAGCTTTACTCTGTAAGCAAAATATGATTTCTATATCCGTTCTTTGCCCTGGCCCATTATACGTTTGGAAAGTTTAGGTTGAACTTAATCTAAAATTTTTTACATAAGATATTTGATATTTTACGACAATATGAAATTGCGCAGTAATTGTGCCATAACCTTATTTGCCATATCACGTTTGCGTAAAATATCCGTCTCGCCTAAACGAAGCTATCTATTAGGCACATGTGAATTCCAATTGGTATCAACAATATTTGTATTAATAAAAAAGAAATGACAGTCTAAAATTTTCTGTGCAATTTTTGATTGGTAGGTATATTATAAGTAGCTGGTGATAAGTAAAGCTAGGTGTGGGTAGGACTCTTCCTTTTCCATTTAGTTGGAATAGTGCATTGTTTTGTGTACAATAGTGTAAATCTAGTGAATTTTATTGGATTTCTCCTAATCAGTATAATCTTGTGTACAAATCACAATCGCTATCAGACGATAAGTTCAAGTCAAAAGATAATGTTATTACGTGTAACCGCAATCGTAATGAAACCAAAACCACAAAGATGAACAGTAATGTAAAATTCAGTGCAGTAAAATATAAATGTGTGATCCTAAGCAGAAATTATGTCTGCACACATTGGCCAACAACACAAGTAACATTGTCAGAAGAGAGCATGCTGACACTTTTAATGCATTTGCCTAAACTCCTAGAAGAGTAATACCTAAGTGAGTATTCCCTTTCCTTTTGTTATCTTGTTGCTGTCCTCTTGACTGTGGTAATCTGCATATGCATACTACCAAGTTCTCTGATCACACGATATAGGATTTTACAACGACAAAAAACTGTGAGTAAAACCGTTTCAAGTTAGCTTATCGTTAGCCACACTAAAGGAACATAATATTATTGTAGAGATTGCGATACCAAAATGTTGCTTAACTATCTGACGAGATTGCAACTGGCAGCTTCAAATAGAAGACAGGAAAACTGTATTTGCTCGTAGAGGAAAAGGAGAAAAAAGTGACTACTATTCGAATCAACGGTGTTTTTTATCTTTCAAGATTCTATTGTGTTCATCTAGGTAGTGTGCAGTAATTTGATGTGAACGTGAGATGAACTATGTGACATGCCAAAATGAACAGCCCTATTAACAAGTCACTTTACCAAATGTATGCAGAATAGACGCCACTATCTTACATGGATTCCAGTTCTCAGGTGTCACACGCTCTCTGTTAAAAGTTGGACCTCGTGTGGTTAACGATTCCTATTATGCCATCCTTATACTCGCCTCATTATTCTATTTGTCATGATGCATTTTAAACAGCGAAATAAACTAACTACGTAGATAAATGCACTACACTTTAATACACGGATAGATTCATAAGCGATAAATACTATTTTGTCTTTGTATTCCCAATCCTATTCCTATAAAATTTAAAAAGGATCCCAAGGAATATTAAATTTCAGATTGGAAAACCATACGTGTAATAATTCAAAACAGTTACCCGATAACATTTATTGATTGACTTAAAAATAAGATTCTAGATAGTAGTCATCGTTTAGCAATTTCTCTCTATCACATACTTGCTATAGTAGATTAGTTTGACTAGAAAATGTTTTTTGCGTGCAAAATAATCACCTATATAGACCACAACGTTTAATAACTACAAATCTTAACAATAAGGAAACATTTTACTCTTTCAAATCTTGCTGTTTGTCAATAAAGTTAATTCCAAAAAGTAAAAGCCACTAAACAGTTTCTGCAAATGGTCCTTCCGTTAGGCATGATATGAATAATCTAGAGCAGAATCTATTGCATTTGCTATTGTACAAAATGAGTTATCTCAGTTACACATTCTTCACTAAGCAGTGAAACTGTTTCCCAATTATCTAAATTTATAGATATTCAGTAAGATATCAGTAATTAACTAAATATTTCAACCGGTACATTACCTTTCCCTGGGGATGCAGCGTCTGCAGCGGATATTAGAGTTGAATTCGACACGGGAAGCCTCTGCTCCCGAGAAAATTTACGGTTGTTCTCTGTTGAAAAGAAAAAAAGACGTTTAAGATGTAATCTGCATGTCTACATAAATGTGGGCGTATATAATTTGAGGAGGAAAACACTTTCGCATCATTTACAGGTCATGCATTAAAAGCGATGCGAGTTTTGGTCAAATCTTTGTTGAAGGTACTTATATACAATATAGGATAAATACTGTAAAAGGAAAACAAGGATGCGTAATTCTTTATGTAACAGACTACAAAAAATTCCCATTGTAATAACAGATCTCCAGCTTTGTGTAGCGCTAAATACTTGGAGTGATTTATAAGCATAACAGTAACTCTTACTGTCTCTTAAAAATATCTAAATAATATCTCCATCAGTCCGTAGAAAGATTAATAGGATTAATATAATGCACAGTTCTGTGGGATATTACTATTAAGATATTTGAATATACTCGTACAACAACGACATGAATATATTTACTACTGTGGCAATACAATTTACTTTCTTATACAATTAATTTGTACACATTTTTATGTCCGTTTTCCTTATGTACACCCTTTCAGGTGCAATACAGGTATATCCTGCTGTGGAGATAAGCTTGTCTTGTCTGTTTACTTAAGCAGATGCTGATACGATTGCTAGAGTCAAATACTTTAATGAAAGTAAATAATGGAAAGTGATATGGGATAATGGAAAACAAGTATTTAAAGCTAATAATACTTGAGTACACGATGCTTTAGATACAACTGCGTCTGCATACAGGTAAATAGGAGAAACAGATTTGCATAAGTCATTACCAGATGATTCTTATTTGACTACAGACATTTGAGAAAAGGTGTACGGATGACGTTGGGATTGTACTACGGTGTACGTAGAAGCCCGTGGTAGAAGCTAATAGTATGCCTTCCTTCATTTTCTCTACTTTTTTGATACATGGTTTGGTTAGTGTGGAAATGAATGGCGATGGCATTGACATTGTATTGTGTTCGATGTCTCTGATGTACCTATAGTACTTATACCATCTTTATACCTTCACAACTATCTTCCTGCTACCAGCTACAAGCCACTTAAAGTGGATTTACATTACTTGACTTTAACACGTCGCTAAGTAAGTTTAAATGAGGACTCGAGTTAAGCGATGCGTACCTAAACTAAAACTTGCCCACATGTGTAACATAAAACTAAATTACTACACTTTTGGAAGATTACTTAGGTAGCTTAAGACACAAATTACCTTGTAAATAAGTACCTACTCTATTTTATAATGGACAAGAGGAAGAAACCATCTATTTATGCGTTAGTGTCAGTAAAGTGGAAAGTATAACTATACATCCAATCGAAAGTGGTTTACTATAATCAAACTCTTATCGGTATAACGGATATTGGGATGCTATTGTTAATGATATTGTGTTATATGCCTCTCCAAATGCTAAACGGTGTCCGCATCCTATTTACTATATACTTTGCTACACAATACACACTATTACATTAACCATCGAAAGAAGTCTTTAACCTCGGAACAAAATGTTTTTTTATTTGAGATCGCTATTGAGAAAAGTTTCCTTGTAAAGCAACAAAATTACATAGGGCTATACCAGCTCGGAAGGAATAAAGCTGTGCCGTGTTGGTTTGGCTGTGGCTGGTTGGGTGTACACGAATTAACTATACACATTACTTCTAACTAACAATAAATGAACAAAGATGCTTTCAGCCTCTTCTCTATGTTCCCTTAATATATTTCTATCCTTGCCGTGGAGTTTTGATCTCTCAACTACGACTGCCGACTGGGTTCAAATCATATGCACATGGACGACCTGCAGTGGACCTCTGGCCATTACGCATACAAAATAGGAAAGACAACTACGGATATTCATCAAATGAACTCCCATAGTGTCTAGTGACCAACTGGACTAAGATAGAGACTGACACACCTCCTCATGAACTTTTTCTAACCTTTCTTATTGTTACGCTAATGATACATCCTTTTATATCAATCTTTCCATCTAATGACCGATTCGATGATATCCGATCATGCAACCCATCGCGTCTTCGTCTTGATATAAATGTCAAGATACCATTCGAGCTAACCATTTGAATTATTCACTAAAATATAATGAGGTTTATGCAAATTCAGCGTATCTACCAAATAAATCCACAATTAATGCAGATGCGTCTACCCCGCCAAAATTGCATCCGAGATGATACTCATCAAATATTATAACGCAATATGAGTAATAAAGAATCGGGAAAAATTTTACGAAGGGTGGTGCATGTAGTAGTATATTCCATATTAAATGAAATATTTATCGCATTACATTGCATCATTGCCTAGCGATACTTTCATACAGCTTAAACTATGTTATAAAATTCATTTTGTGGTTTTGAATAAAGAACAAGTGAACACTTTAAGGTATACCACTTTGAGAAAATGGATCGTTCTCGCCATCGAAACGGTCAATTATAATGGGATTTTTTAAACAGTATAAAATTTCCTTATAATCAACATTGCCTAAGTAACCTTAAACTTGATAAGAAAGGAGACCAATGTGCATTATCGCAATACTTTCATTTATTTTAATGGTCTCGGATAGTTCTCAGAATTAATAAATACGATATTAAATAGAGCATCAATTTTCAAGCGTAGAAACAAGTGCGCTGGTTGTCCGTTGAAAAATGCGAATGTCAGTAACGGTAACCTATTGTAAACTTCCTCTTTGTATTATGCAATGATAAATTTTGTAGTTAAATATCTATGTATTACTTTTTACAATAATTATAATTGAGATTACTAATACTAGACGATTTAAGAATGAAATATATCCGCAATTAAAAGAATCCCCTATTATTAATATATTTACCTGCCCTACAAGGATTTATATTACATATTATGTACACAGTATATTTAGAAATAATTGCTTTGTATAGATAAAATCATTTGGGGCAGTTATTGACGGGAAGAAACAAATTAACTGACAATTAATAAATACCAAGTTATATCTAAGTATGTGAGTTTTTGAGCAATTAATTTGAGTTTTATGTATCCTAGCAAAGATGTATGTAATTTAAGTAGGGTAAATGGTAGGCAGCTGGATAAAGTTGCAATTTTGTTCTAATGCCCTGCCATTTTACTATATACATGTAGTATTTTGCATATCCGAAAGAAATTTGCTGTGGAATGTTTGATGGTTTAATGGATAAGTTTGGTTATTCTTCTACCAAGCACAATTTCTTGTACAGTGGTTTTTGTTATCGGGTCATCTATAGTAAGTTTAGTGTCGTCATCAACGTTGGTTTAGTATAACTCAAAAGTTTGAATGGGTACTTGTATATTTGTTTAACATTCTATTTACAAGGTTAAGTGTGGTTTAATGTATCGTGTAAACAAGTCTACATAACATGCACATAAATATTATAGCATATAACAACCGGAAATAACACTGTTGAATTGTCGAACATGTAAAATGTAAACATACCGTAGGAAATAATGTCTACGCATTAGGCCTTTTAGCTATACTGACTTAGTAGTCAGCATTGCTAGAAATGTGTAGCCACTTTCGTGTTGGGCTGCATGAATACTTCTGCCGTGTAAGTATCTTTAGTTAAATTCAACAATCGAAGTTCAAAATAACTGTCTATTCAAGCCATTACCATCATTTTGATCTACGACTCTTTATAACATCATTTTAAATTGACTGTTTAACAAGTTCTCCGGAAAACTAACGTCTTTTCTCATTCAGTGTGTCAGTATAATTCACAGCAAATCATTACTAGAGTGTTTGTGCTCTGCCGTGCCACAGCATGCTTGTCTGTCTGCTTCATTGTCTATAAAATTATTATGGCATCTGTACAGCTAGGTACCCACAATAAAAATATACGATAGCTTTACTATCTATTAACTAAGTCACTACCACGGTTTACACAATGTAAAATCTAGTATCATTAACGTATGTGCTATGCAGCTAGGGAAATTATGTGCGTTGCGTTCTTGGCGGGGTGGTAAGACGAGTTTTGTACCTTTCCTACTTCCACAATAGGAGGATAACCAACTGCTTGACTAAATTCCACGAAATATTTCTCAGAAGCATACGTAATAATGTGTAGGTGACAATACGTTGAGATAAATTTCGAGTCATTCAAATGTCAACCAATTCTAAATATCTTCCCCTTGTAGACAATCGTCGGTTGAACTGGGTTATGGGATAAATGCTCATAACGATGTCACATTAACGGTTGAAACGTTTCAAGCGTCTGAAATGACATTTTAAGATATCCGGGTCCACTGGGGCATATTTACAATTTTCCGTGCATTAAAATGGATGAGTTTTTACGTGGAGCTTTACTAATTCATATATAATTATGTCCATCCACAGGCATTAGGTACTCTTCTGTATAAGACATAGTAAGTAGCAAAACTTTTATGTAAATACGTAAGCCGTGTCTAGACTCATACTTGTCAAAACTAGTAAGCATGCATTACTATGCAACAATATGGCTCCTGGATTTTTTGCGATATAAATAAATGTCTCATCAGAAAAAGCCTGATAGCTAAACGCTTTAGTAGTGTCTGCCTCTGAGTATAATGGTATTAGAGCACTAGAATTGATTATTCTACGCACACCGTACGCTTGATAGCGTCCCCAAGAAGCCAATAAATAAGTAGTTGTAACATTTATGGTAAAGTTTCTATCTGTCTGATAAAGGATGAAAGAAGGGAGGAACGCAATAAAAGTAAATAATGCATGAGACAGACGTCGTGATTATTAACTACACATAATAGAAGGTATGTGCAGATAATGTATGCATCTACTGCTATAATAATAGACATTGTACGAAGTAACAAGCAAGATATTTAATTATGTAAACAATTGCATTATGTATATTTACTGTACGGCCTAGCATTTGTTGCAGCTCAAGCTCAATCGAGTAAATACTGTATATGCTACGGCAACTGTTGTTAGCAAAAAATGTTTGATTTCCTGCATAATATATTCCTTCATTTGATACTGTACATATTGCGTAATGGAATAAGATGGGTGTGTGTGCGAGTGACTGCTTAGTTGACTGTTGTCTTGGACTTGGTGTGAATTATGAGTGACTGAGTCTCTGAAAAGTCATAACAATAACAAGAAGCTCCGTTAGGTCAGTATACTTTTCAGGGGAGTCAAGCCCAGTGAACTTGCTTACATTTATTTACATTAGGAAAGGAATTCATTGTCAACATTTTTCCCTTCTCGGACTCCCAAGTTTCTCAACTCTTTTATATATAATGCTGCGTATTGTTACGGCATAAGTAGGCACGAACATATCCATAACATCATAAACTTTATTTCAATTTCTAGCCTTTTGGAGTCGACAGTCGACACTGATAAATCACCCACACCTCTCACCACCCCTACTTGTTCCAAGTAAATATTTTTAATACAGACCGTTAAGACACCAAAACTTGTCCAAACACTGATAATGCAACAATTATAATGGCTATTCCAAGTATGAAATAATATTGGTATTGCCTTTTACAGTAAATATAAACATTTACTTAAGTTGCATTGTCCCAAAGTGGCGAAAACTGACAATAAGGATTTTAAAAATTGTTAGACGTTAAGTGTGAACTCGAAAAGTAAAGACGAAGATATTGGGACATTGGGAGTTTAAGCAAACCAGAATTTATACAAAATGACTTATGTAAATTATGTAATATGTGGCGACATTTGGCCAAATCTCGTAAGCAAAGCATTGGGGCAATGGCGAAAAAGGGGCTAATGAAAATAATTCAAACCTGGACAAATGAGTTGTGAACAGCACTTTTTGGCTTTGTGGACAACAATGCATCCTGGCGGTGGCGGAATAGGAATATCGGGACATATTCGAAGTTTGCACACAGTTGCTGTGTTTTTGCATTGACACAAGAGACAAGGCTCGTCCGTTGGCACATCCTCTCCAGCAGCGTACAGTGTAGCTTTGTAGCGACACCCTGAATATTAATAAAATGACAAAATTATTTAGTTCCTTGCAAAATATAATTTTTTATTATAGCCTTTACTAATATTTGATACATAAATGTATCCATTTATCTGTATGAAAAATTATCCAAGCTACATTTATCTGTATTTGCAAATTAAAATTAATAGTTGCATGGTTTTCATCAAATTTGAAATGTACGCAGAGTAGTAATTATGTAATGCATGACTTATGATACTTTTCTGCAGACACATCCTTCCTGTTGACAACTTGACTTTCTTTTGTTTTCAGATTTAGATAATTGCTCACGCAACTTTTGACCTCGACTCTATAAAACGAATCTCAACGGAATACTGCTCAATATGATATGATTCATTATTTTCTTTCAAATTAAATACAACCACACACTTGACCTCTGCCTCTATGTTTCTTATAACTGATTAAGATTCCCAACTGCATGAGCAGAAATCGAAAAGAAGTCTCTGAATTACATAGGCAAAATGTTGGTGAAACCTCGCTGCCCGCAGAAAGAAAATTGCATGTGATTAAATTTCATGTCTAAGAAGTTAACTTGGAGGCACATTTTTGCATATTACATTATGCAATATCAAGAAGATTTAAGACAAGAAATATTGTACCATCTTCTTTGGTTTACTGTCAATACCTTTCAAGGATTCACTTGTAATGTTGAGTACACAAATCACCTTCGATAGCTCAGTTGGTAGAGCAATGGACTGGTACTTAGTACCTAGTGATATCCATAGGTCGCTGGTTCAAATCCAATCTCGAAGGCAACTTGCAAACTTTTTGCAAACTTTGGAAATTTTTTAATAGAGTAAACGCATATTGCAAATTTCGATCTTCCGCCCTCTTCTAATGAACGGTCGGAAAGGCCCGTAATTATTTTTTGAAGAAAATTGTCATCTAACCCAAACGAAGAGATTTTTTATTGCTCTTAATTGTCGAATGAAGTGTCCTCAAAGCTGTATCAGTAATATCTTTTTATCAGGGAGTAATAATATCAAAACAAAAATGTTATATTTTTATATAATTTAAACTCTAATACGTTTAGAATGTTCAATTCTAGCAAATATTTGCATGCATTTTTGATAAACATACGACCAATAGAAAGATAGTCAACCTTTAATTTAATGTTACTTATTTTGCATAGTTACTTGCACTGAAATTGATCGCTTTTAAATAAAAAGACTGTAATAGAAATACTTCTAATAAAAAATCCCAAGTAGAAGTTGCAAATAAATTTTCTGGTTTTGCTTTTTTGTACAATAAATTGTTGTTTGAGCTCAGGGATAAATTTCACCTAAATCTGAAAGACGATTAATTCATTCCGCTGCACATCTAGGATATTTGTGTAACGCGTTGTTCAATTTGAGTTGGTTAGATAACAAAATATTTGTATAGCCCTGACAATGAATTAGTAAGCATTAAGTAGGGGTTCAGGTACATCTTTGGGTTGGTCGAACATAATGCAACCCAATCAAATCAGGATCTTAACCATGAAATCTGCAAACAGACACTCATCTCTGGCTTCAGCGTATAGTGAATAGTAATAATAATTTTGCGATGATATGCAATGTTCTGCTCAATTACCTGCGTGATTGTTAGACTGAGAATTAGAATACCTATTGAGGTAACTTTAGCAAATGCCCGAATGTGGTCACATAATTTGCATTGTATGAAACTGCATATCCATATCATTACGATTCTCCCATTTATAAAGGAGTCCCGTACAATGGTAATAGTTGCCTTATCTATAGCAGTATAATAACACTAACTTACTTCATTTTCATACTACAAGGTTACCAACTCAATTTCTAGGTTGGTTTGCCTCGCTAATTCTATAAATCGAACTTTGGTGTATCATAATACCTTTACGATTGGTTCTGTATTAACGGAAAAATATATTTTCAGTAGCAGTTCGCTACACTTCAAGTTAACAAAAAATTCTGTGTATACTAAAATTAGTGGGTGTTCTAAATCTGCCCCAAAATTTCTGCACTCACCTTATTTTTACGGTACAGAATTTATCTACATGGGCATAGCCCACCAATATCAATGTCCTTGAAAATTGTAGGGGTAATTTTTTTTGAAACTATTTTAGCTCAAGCACCAAGCCATAACAATGTCTTCTCTGGTTTGAAAATCGTCTTACATTTTAACAATCAATAAATGAGATGATTCAGACATTTTTATATTCACAAGTATGCAAATGCATTAAGGAACAAAAACAGTTTCATTTTATAATAGAACGGTGAACTTCAGTAGCTTAAGAAGAATTGGAAATTTCGTAAAAGGATGTGAGAACCGAAAGGCTCATTATATAATATTCGATACCATAAAAGGTAGCTTACCCTGCGCACATTTCTAATTTAATTTAGCCGAATTGCATTTAGTTACAGCATCTGAAAAAGCCTACATATCCATTTCATCCCTTCGATTGTAATTGTATTGTAACTCCTTCACAATGATACAATCAAGATAGTCAGAAGAACGGTAGCTGTTTTAGTGCATTCAAATGCTTTGTAACTCATGCAGGATTTGCATAAGTAACTATCTATGTATACGATATGCATGAAGGAAATACTACGGTAAGTCAAAGTCTACTCGTACAATCAAGCAACGTATTATATGACTGTGATCATTGAATTGTCGAGAATTATCTCGAAGTTTAAACAAAGCAACCATCGAAATGAGACGCATAATGACAGTCGGCATTCTGCATAATACTCATCATGATTTTCAGTTTGCTTGTTTAGAGGATCATGATTAGTTTACTTTTAATTTCTGGACGAACACACTAAGACTTCTCTATTGTTTTCGAACGACTAATATACTTCCTGTCATTTTATTGAACGTTTCAAGAAAATTTGCCAAACTTGCATATGCACACTACACTATTTATTAATAATCAAACTGAACACAGAGTTCCGTAAGTACTTCAAGAGAACACATTATTGGTGAATGGTACAGTTTAATATATATAATTATAGTTGCTACACTTACGCGTGAGTAAATAATGGATTAGCATACCTGATGGTCGAATAGGATCCGCTAGAGCTAAAGAATTATTTCCGATATCCACAGCAGGCGCTTCTATTGCCAAAGGAACTGAAATGAAAATATTGAGGATTAGCGTCCAAGAAAAATGCTATTCACACAATGACTGTAAATTGGATAATGTCACTAAAAACTAAATCAAAGGGTAACTTAAAAGAATTTAGATGGTTTCATATGATGAATTAAAATTTAGTGCTAAGGCTTCATTCTTATGATGCTATAATTATAAATAATGATCAACAGTACAACTCCCTAAAAGTTCCGAGAGTACATTCAACTTTTCAAATTTAATTATGATCAGTAGCCAATGGTCAAATGCATTTTTTAATTAGCTGAAAAGTCAGTTATTTCATTTCAACACAGAAAGAACTATATAAAACAATCAGTCTTCTTTTGTTTCTATTTCCACAGCCAAGCAAGGACTGTACTTTGTACCTATGCAGAAAATACGTTCGAAAATTATTTTGAAGCTCATGTTATGAGCGTATGATATGCCTATGTATGTAAATATATATTGCATGAGCCATGGGCCTGAGTATTCTGTTTTTGCGAGCTGTGTACTAATAAAGGAAAACACACCAGCAGCAGACCAGACCACTATGTTAATAAAGTTGTAAAATGTAATTACCTTCGACATAAAAATCAATAACTCATCTTGAAGAGGATGAAGGAGCCTTATATCCCTACTATAGGTAGCTAGTTTATTGAGTAACAATGCCAACAATCTGAATTCTTTTGTTGAAAACAACACACTGATACAATAGAATTTAATTTATGCTCTTACTTACATTATTAAGTATGTGCATAATCGGGTAGGTAGGGGATTAATAATTATTATGCAGTTAATTTCCAACCTGGCCACTGCTAGTTTGTACGGCGATTTTTTATTTCTATTTTCTGTATAGTGTCTTATTTACTACTTACGTGGCCATGAAGTTAAAAATCGTAAAATATATTAAAAGAATAAGAGCAAGAATAGCGTAAATTGTTCTGCTACTATTTTAAGGTTCTGCTCTATCATACACATTCAAGATTTTTTGCAGGTACATATAGGAACATCAAAAGTGATTGAACTCTTTGATGACGTTATTGAATTGCACTTGGTCATTCTTCGTGCATATTATGAAGCATTTTGGAATAAGCCTTAACTTCCCATTACCATATAAAGAACTTAAATTACAGGAAGTTCATACGTACTTAAATATATGTTGCAGTCTGTAGTCTGTATTAAAACTCGGTGTGTTTTAAACCACACCGATGTGTACTAAAACTTATGACTTTCAAGCGCATACCAAATTGTTAAACTGAAGGTCCAATGAAACCAGTTTCCGATAGAATTCAGCGTGTAGAAACTTAATAAACGCCAAAATTTGATCAAGTGTTAGAAATAGCATTACGTAATATCTTCGTGGATTCTATGGTTTAAATTATAAAAATCTCAGTAAATTTATGATGGTAACTTTTCTAAACTATTGTTTTATATGATTCTACACGTTGAATCGTTCTATCGGAAACTAGCTTCATCGAACCCTATTTTAACAAATTTTGACAATTTGGCATTTAAAATCAATGTGTTTTAAAACAAACTGAGTTTCTATACACACTGTAAAATATATGCATAATAAATTCTTCCATAATAAATTGAATGAAAGTCTGGGATGGAGTACTTATGTGACCAAATTCGTGTAATACGCAGGCGCTGTAAATTTACATATTTCAACACCTCTCTGTAGCTATTATTACAGCTAGTAAATAATGAGATAATATTATTGGCAACAATCTTTTCCATTCTTTCATTTGAATTTTGCTGGGTTTTGTTCAATTATAACGCGGCACAAAGAAAAATTAAGTAAGAAAATTATACGTATGCATACTTATTTGCCTGGAATGAATTGGCTAGTAAGTGCCTGCTTTGCGATAGTTAAAAAATTGATTCTTGTAGTTTTTTTTACTTTTAACAAAAATTGAACTACAATGCAAGTCATCTTCCCATGAGTTCTGTTGTTGGGATGCAAACATAAAAACGACTACTTTTAGAATTCTCGTGTAATGATGAAAATATTCTACAGATAATATAATGGAAGCCCCAGTATTTGACATCATTAGGACTAAACTATTTTCTCTCTACCATTAAATAGTTGTCTGTGGATTTAAGTTCTCATTTATTTCAAATATTGAAGTCATTCATTTGAATTGGCTGCAAGACATTGCTGTGTCGCAGCAGCCGTCAAAAAAGTTCATACACTTGGTATACAAGCAAAGGCGTACACATACTTACTAGTAATGCTACAATTTCCTTCTTTTAAAAGAACAAAGTGTAACCAAGTCTTGTACATCAATAGAGAAATAAGGAGTAATGACAGAGTGATGTAGTCAAATAGAAATTTATTCTTGAAAACAATGCAACCCCGAAAACAAGGAAAAATAAATGAGAAAATATTGTTAATGCCATTTTAATGGGGTGATATTGAGAACATTCCACGAGAATGGTTGATTTTTGCTCGAGATTTTTCATTAAAAGTCAGTAATTTGAAAAATCAAGAGCGTCAGTGAGTGCATAATAGTAATTTGATTTGAACGAAGTAATCACACATTATCTAGCCTGAAAGCAAATACTCGCAGTGTCAGAGACATGACAGAACTGTTGGGAGCCGGTGAGACTAAGTATAAGGAAGACGGCATAAGTATATTCACATAAGACACCATGTAACTGAGGTCGTTATTGTTTTTCTTCTGTAGTGCCTATACACTCGTTTGTAAAATGTAATTGTGTTTGTACCTACATTACACACCGCCGAGTGAGTGTTCAGGGAGAAAACTTTGAAACAGCGAAATTATTGTACCTACGTACTTCAGTGCAGGTAAGCAAATGTAACATGAGTGCATTACCACGGGATAGATAATTGCTAGTAAGTAGTCGTAGTTTCGACTCTATAGAGGTATATCCATATTGCGAATGCACACAGAGCAACGTATATAATAATGAGTATGTATTTTAAAATTTATTTACTTTGTTAAAGGTAAAGGTACCTGATAGATAATGTTGTCTCGCTTGAATGTTATTGTGCCGATAATGATAATGGCCATGCAAGTAACAATGGACTACAATTGCCGCAAACAATGTCAGTGTCAATGACTATTCCTCAAGCCCAGTCAAGAATGAATCGTCGACTGAATAAATCTTCCTCAAACCTCGTCCTGTTTTGGGTTGGACTATGTATGAACTGGATTGCATATTTAAATCCGCAATACCTAACAGTTTTGTTATTAGCTTGCAATTAGCACTCTTCTCTCCCTTCTGCCTGCCTCTCCTCTCTTTTCATCTCTAAATTTGCAATCTTTTAAATACCGGGGGGTTTATATCCGGTAAATCACCTTAGTATATTGCCAAAAGACTACTAGGTAGGTACGCTATGTTCTTTTGGCACACTGTGTAATACCATTTACATAATATAAATTAGTATATTATTTAATTGCTAGCTAAAGGCATTATCAGATTGCCACGTTATCTTGCATGGGCACATTAATTAATTCTGTGGGTACAGTTAGGAAATTTTAAATATTATTTCGTGAGGGTTCAAAAAGCCATTCAACTAATCCCAATTTGCATCCGGGTATCACTTTATTTTATGAACTAATAGCATCTATAGTAGTTAAGGGAAGAATTTCTATAATTATCATTATCAATGTCCCCTTTATCAACTGTACTATCGCTTTCTATCTTCAGGCGTTGTGCTTACTTTTTTATATTCTAAACCTGTGGCTTAAAAACGGTATTTTTTTATAAGGTATGTTACATCGTAGTACCTACCCCATGAATTTTTGTATACTGCGAAGGAATCTTCATTGGATGTTTGTATAATGAGCTACAATTCTTTTGTATCTATCCTAAAAATCGATAAAATTGAAAGGATAAACAATAAACGTTTAATAAGTCAATTACAGAAGAATGCTTGGCTAAATGCATAGCATAGTATCTATACAAAGATCTTGCTATCTAAGTACTACTAGTCGCGAGCCATTACAAAAATCCGCATTAAGATGCTATACGCCAACTTGATAAAATTCCAGCTACTTACCTCTAATGTAAAAAGTTATAAGCCATTGAAATAAAAGAGAATAAAAATAATTGGATCAGATCAGGTTGGATGGAAGAAGATTTAATCGACTGCAGTAAACTGACAGCGTGACAGATGCATTGCCTGTCAGTACCACTCATATTATTATGCGCATGCATGTAGGTAGGTATACTTTGCATGCATTTAATAGGAAAATGGCTTTGTTTTAAGTATTTGATGCAGAGATAGACTCGTAGAAGGTAAATAATCAGACTCCGCAACAGTAGATGTTCTATGCTAATCTAAAGTCAATCTGGTTTGCTGAGACTTGATTCTGTCGAGATGTCGAAATTCCGTGATGGAAAGTAATGTGGGTGATGTTATACTGTAAATTAACGATTTACATTTTCTTTCTTAATTACATATTCTTGTAAACGTCTGCCTAATGCTTTTTTATGTAGAAATTGTTTACATGCAATGCATGTACTAGTGCACCGACATACAACAGTAGACCTTGACACTGAAATTTAAAAAGGCGTTAGTCAAAATGCTAATTAATGGGTAGAAAAAAATGTTATGTGCATTAAGACGAGTTTTAGTTTGCAATTATAGCATTAGCAACACTATCACTTTCATATACCTAAATCTGATGTAGAAAAGGCCACTTGAGAAAGGGTACTATAAGGATATTGCACCGCGCACGGGCTTCTATTGGAAGCAAACTCACAAAATGCACTTTACAAATATAACAGAACGTACATAGAAAAGATGAGAAATTAATAATCTACGGAAAAGTAATTAACAGTATTATTACCTGATTGAACAAATTCAGCTTTGAAGCTGAAGATAGCTATGCATAGTAACAAGCTAAAGAGTTTCTGTTGATCTCCGAATTTAAAGCTGAGTAGTTGAGTATGGCTGGGATAATTAACCATATTGTTTTCTTAATTATGCAACTTCACTGTTATCTTGTTTTTTCTTAAGGAATTGCAGATGCTATGCAATTAAATAAACACTTTTGCTGGTTAAAAATGTGGGCAGCACTTGGGATGATTTCAAATGCGTCGTTTATTGTTTCTTCAGCACGAAGTCCCGTGTGAGGCACGAACATTGATGGATGCTTCTGTGAATTTAGGCATTAGCACTCCTGAAAATGAAAATTACTGGTTATTTAAAACACAGAACAGGACTGTTGTGTCGTTACAAATGTAGTAGCCTCCATACAATCTACTTTTACAAATGACCTGGCACTGAGTTGAGATAAATTGTAATGAAGAGATCAACCCTATAGAATTTGCATAGCCAAAATACTTAAATGTGAATGCATAATTTATTTGCATGTTGAGAGACAGGAATACTCCTAACCAGTATATTATGGCTGTTATAAAACAATAAAAGCTGAGATACTATTATTTTTAATTCGTTCGTTATTCGCTCGGATATTATTTCATATACGCCACAATGAAATACCTGAGAGAAATAGCTCAGGTACTTATTCAATTGACTTTCCTATCAAGTCCTCTCCCACATTTTCCTATCTAGTGCAATAATAAACAAGTGTGAAGGACCAGCAGGCTGCCATAAATTAATTTGATAAACAAAACGACCACATACGCAGTCCAATTATGTACTAGAATTGCACAATTAAATACAATTTCAAATGTTAATGTCATGCAGGAGAGATTCATTACACAATATGCAAATAATGTAATAACTGAATTTAAGTTATCCAGTGCTGGCAATGCAATTTAAGCATTAGTATTTTCCAGGCAACTTGTCCATAGCGACATAATAACCTCAACCTGCCAACTATAAATAATATGAAAATTCTCACCGTCAATTCACACGATGATTTCGAGTTTACGTAATAAAAAGAAATGATGCTACTATATATGCACACTTGGAGCTAATAACGCCTTAAGAAGTTATAGAGTTGGCAAATGTTGTTGATAAGACAGCTCCTGGTTTTTTATCTTGCTGCCGTGATATCAACTGGAAACTTTTTAAACAGAAAAACAACTATTACAACTGATGATGCAATGTTGAAACACTAAAAATTATAAAGCTATATAGGTAATTAAATCTTTAGCTTGATTCCAGGTCAATGTGGCTTCAGTCTAAACTGAATTAATTAGGATGCTCACTTTTTAATCCATTGGTCTTCTAATCCCTTTGAACAGAATAAATAAATTCACTTTGTTTCAACGGTGGCTTGGCATTGGCTAAATATGTAGGAATAGTAGGACTTAAACACAGCTCCGATCTAGTCTAAGGCCAAAAACAAACTAAACTGACAAAGTAACTTACAAAACGAATGTGTGGTTTCTTTTTCAATGCTTTGTTATGTTAGGTAATACCTGGCTAGCATAATATGTAAGAGCAACCGACCAGGTAATGAAATCACATTAACAGGACACCATACAAGATCTTAAACTTGAAACGTGAGAGTAGGTAGGGATGCGCCAGCTTATTGTCTATCTAATGCATGTACTTACCTACTTACGTATTCCTAGATATCGTTCAATACGAGGAGCTAGGCTAAGACACTACGGTTTTATTCACTTGTGAGAATCTCGCACTGCATTTATACATTGCGCTATATAAAATAAACAGTTCAAGTCAAACATAAAGTTCTGTCTATCTGAATCAGCTAAGTAATAAAGGCAATAGTGCAACTTACGTAACACTACGTAATGTAAATGGCACACAACAATACGCCTCTGCTTCTACTTAAACTATATTTATGTACTTATTTACGTAGGAATTTATGCACTAACATATACATTCGTCCCTTGTCCACTCATTCTTTTTACAGAGAAAGGTATTTCATGAACGTGTCTTAATTGTATCTGTAACAATAACTGCGTAATTATAGAGCCAATATCCCCAGATAGCATCTACACATTAATTACTATTAAATAAGAATGTAGTATCCTTATTAGTATTGTCATGCAGGATAGAAAGATCTCTTCCACAATATTATTACATTGTATTTGCTGTCTGATGCGTAAGTAATGATCTTATAATGTCGACAGTGTGAGTGAACTGTATGAAGGAGCATTACAATGAAACTATACTTACTTAGCCTGTCTATGTAACCAAGAAATGTAAACAAATTAAAAAATGGTTATCCTTTTCCTTATTTGGTCCTTACGTGTTGTGGTGGTGTCTCTCGAACAAATGCACTTTATTGTCTTCTTTTCACTCGGATTTTTATTAAAATAATTGAGTTTATTCAAGAGAAAAGGGATGTGTACCTGAGTGTTATGTAATATATTTACAAAGAAAAAAAGAATTAATCAGCACAAATCAAGTGTACGCTAACGTGTCTGTGTCTACGAAGGTGTACAGGGAATGCACATTGTTATGTAATGTATATCGAGCAGCACTATGTATTACTGATTATGCATACGTATAATTATGTAACGTATTTCTGTGCGTTTAGCAAAGTTAACGTAATGTCTTCCTTCCTTTGACTTGACTCAGTTGCTCAAGTTTCCTTTCTTAGATAATAGTTTTTCTTGGAGTGGAAGAGTTGGGTTAACTTGACATTGCCTCAGCTTTGCCTCGACAACGACTGCTCTGAAATCCACTCAAGTTAAACTGTACAAACACTTACGTAATGTAAGAATGAGTTACTGAGCCTTTCCAGCCTGGCCTACCTGAGACCATCTTAGTCTTACTTACCTGTCCTGTTCACATTATATATCTCCGGGTATGCATTATACTTATTAGTGGGGATGTCCATGTAGTTCGCATAAGTAGGCACTTCTATAGCTCAGCATGCATTTCGGATTCACTCCTCGGCTAAAAAAGCATCATGGGCATAGGTAATCCTCTTCATGGGCTAGCTGTTCAGGAGCAGCAGCATCTCAAACTAAAAGTCATAGCCACCTGTCTGCTCTGTACTTTGTAGAAGCATTTTCTACCCTGCATTTTGTTGCAGTTTAAAGTTATTTGTAACATATTACAGCTCAAGTCAAAGCAAAATTCTAATGGTAAAGGTCCGATTCAAAAGGAACAATAAACCTGTCTCATGTACACAATTTAACGCACACACCTTTTTGATTTAACGAGAGAGAAAGGAATGATTCCTACATGAAATATTTAGCTAAATTATAATATTTTATATCCGTTCAATAGTTGTAGCTATAAATAAGTACAGTAATGCGTGTACTACTTCTTAGTGTAATATATAGAAGAACTTGAGTATACTAAACCATAGTGGCTATATAGAAGCACAACTCCTTTCTGTCTATGCTGTCGCTGTAATGAGTAATGCCAATACCGACAAGGACTGAATATCTTTTTTCTGGTTGTGTTGTTGTCTACCTGCCCAAACGTCCCTTCTTCCTGTCTCACATCAGCTATTTGTGAGAGAGTAAACTGCTGAAACCAACCCGAGTGGAGTTTCATGCTCTGCACCTGTTGTCTATCAGTAGTGTCAACTCCATCGTCTGTCTCTCAGGCTTCCTCAACTCTCTTCTCATCCTCTCAGATAATATTTATTTTTCAGGTGCATATCGCTGCTAATGCTATAAAGATCCCTGCAGATGATTAGACTTAGACACGGCCCTCAGATATGCCCATTAAAGTATGTTCAAATGAAAAGGAAAGGATCCGCTCTCCCTCCCCCGTTACTCAAAATAAATCTTCGTCTTTTACAATATCAACAATGACTTTTATTCCATGCGGTTGGTTTCTATGTATTTTAACCTTAATCCTTAGAAATTCCTTTAACATATCTGTAAATGTACCACAGCAAAATACATAAATCTATTCAGATGACTGAAAAATATTTTTCAAAATGATCAAGTCATTTGCACATTGTGCCACTTTAAAATCAGCTACTATTGTTCGAAATGAAAGTTTTGTAAAATGCACAAACGTATAAACCAATGGTCGGAGGTGCATTCCGATTCCGACTCACACACATGCAAGATTTTTTTTCTGTCGAGATTAGGGGTTTTGGCGAACAGAAACTAATGGAGCCTGACTCTGATTGCCTTTTGTTGTGGCCTTTACTCTCGGTTTAGAATAAATACTTTGATTACCTACTCCGTACACAAACCACTCTCTGTCTCTACTATTACCCTAGGACATTACAGGCAAATACTCAGAATTCATTTCCTTTTCTTCTGATATAAAATTAGCTAACCACACTCTTAGTGCCCCTATTTCACCCGTTTCATAAATCAACTGTATTACCTATTGGAAAAGCTATCGTAAAAAACTTTCCTATATATGACGTATAATTTCGGATTGAACGTTTGAAGTTACATCTTATAGTACAAATGACGATGATCCAGTTTGATCCAGTCAAACGATAATTTCAGGCGCTTATCCTACTAAATAAAAATATTTCTGAAACAAAAAGGAGAATACGAAATGATCAGTAAATCTAATTGAGACGACACACAGTTACGTAGTTGGCAGTTATACAGTAGTCAATCAATACATGGTCAGCCCAGATAAAGACTAGACTGATGATGATGCATGAAATGAAAACTCAGCGCTTCTTTCTTACGCACGATTTGAATGAAATATTTCAAAAAATAGGGTACATGGCAATTTATTTCAATAAATTTTACTTTAAATAAATTAACCGCCCATGCCCACAAACATGCACATTGTATTTATTTCAATTGTTTTTTTTTCAAGAAAAGTTCATTGAAATATGAAATTAGTGAAATGGCTGATTCCACATTTACAAGATTATTACAAGTTACAAAAAATGCGATGCAGGCTAAATATGCTTTAAAATGTACGATACATTCTAAGGTCTTATCGATCTACATATTTGGTAATATTGTCGTATAGCAATATGTATAATATAATGTATCTTAAGGCAAACGAATGTGTGAACTCGCTTCTGCGCGTTCCGTCAGCCGAAGAGGTCTGGGCTGTGTGCGGATGAGCAGAAGAGAAGAGAGAGACGCCGAGAGCGGCCATCATTCTGGTTTTGGGAGTCTTGGAGTCATGGTTAGAGCAGTGTGCTCGGAGCTTCGGTGTTGGGATCATCAAATAAAATAGCGTTGGGAAAACTCGAGGTTTGACTGAAAAGCTACGGACTACACTTATTGGCAAACAAGTTGCATAATTCATCCCAAATGGACATTGGCGACTACTCTTGGGTGCATTGACGGAGGTTCGGGGCTCAAAGCCTTCAGTAACCCGTACAGGCTTACCATTCTGGCTACCATCCTCATCCGTACTCACAGTATTTTTCCATAATATTTTAGGTCCTACCTTTCCGGTTTACGTTTAGCATTGTGCTACTAAAAACAGAAAAAATGAGTATATTTTCGTTCCTCCCATTTTGAGCCAGTTGATTGTGGTGTTCAAATGCAAACAGAGGGCTCTCTAATAACCGGCATATTGTTGGAAACGCTTTCTAATGATTTCACGTGACGGTAATAATAATAATTATGATGAATTCATTAGAAATTGGAATACTGTTTAGGCAACTGAAAAATCAATCAGTTCGCCTTACATGATTGTAGTTTTGTTCTCAGTACGATATTTCCAGAAAAACATCAATTCCCTATCAGAAGCAGACATGGTACTTTGAGGTGAGCGAGCCGAGCCAGCTCTTCAAAAAAGTTTGAGCGAGCCGCGCCAGAGAATACCGAGATTTGCAAAACTAAAGTCGAACCGGGGCGATCAGAACAAGTTCGCTACGCGAGCCGAGCCAGAGATTTTTGTAACTTCTATCACAAGCAACAGAATAAATGAAGCGACAGATCTTGGCTCGCCGAGCCAGAAAGTACCAAGTCTGATAAAAAGGTGTTGGTTGGAATAACGTTGTATTTTGGTTGTAGATTCGTTTTGGTGAAAAAGCAACCGTAAAGCAATGTATTACTTATAGCGTTAAGTAGTCGTCAAGATTTTCCGTCAAATTCACGTTAAATAAATAATAACGGCTAGCCAACCTTTCGCATCACCGTTACTTTCACGAAAATAAGGATATGTAGATGAATTAAGAGTCCATATTCTATCAATGGCTGAATAGCCAAGTTGCTATGAAGGTGAGTGAACTGAGCAAGGCTTCCAGTCCTGGCGATAGTTTGCATTTTTTCGTCCTGGGGTCGTTAAATTCTAACGATGTCTCCACCACGGCTAGTGGGACATT